>PVHY01003384.1:0-109062 GCA_004024945.1 Uropsilus gracilis
GATTGATATATACGGAGTTGACCCTTGAGCAAAATGGGTTTTAGTTTCATGAAAACCCACTTATATTTAGATTTTTTTTTCTAGCTAAGAATTCTGTATTCATGGATGCAGTCAAACATGGACTTCATTTGGTTTAATCCCCAGATGCAGAACTGCTTTTATAAAGAATCAGCCATATATAAGTATTATATGGACAGATGATCAGCACCCCTAACTCTCATGCTGTTTAAGGACCAACTACAATATAATATATGTATATATAATACATGCACACACACCCATCTTTCATGCTTTTTTTAACATCAAATAATTTATTTAAATATAAATTTCATATCTTTGTAATTCCTGGGATTCATTTCTAAGATAACTAATTTCCCTAAACTTGCATATACTATCTAATCTCTTTTCAATTATGTAGTACTCCACTAATGTTTGATTTACCTTATCTTTCTCAATTTTTGATCTTTATACATGACCTCAATACATTTTTTCATGTTAAATAACTGGTTGCTGTATTTCAGAATTCAGCCCCCATGTATAAGAAATTTCTGCTTATAGAGCATTGTTGCATACCATTTTATACCATTTATCACATGTTAAGCATGGTTTTAATGAATATTAATAGTCAGGATATTTATAGAGTAGAAAACATTGCCTTTTTCTATGCAACCAACAGTGTCTCTATTCTAGGCATGTAACTGTTGAATGAATCAATTCATAATAAATTCAATTGACCATTTAACTCAAACAAGTAAAGGCTAACAGACAGATCACTTCTTACTTTGTTTTCTTGTTTATTTTATTCATTTTTAAAAATACTAAAAGTATATGTGATATTTCACTTTTTAAAAGAAATCTGTAGCTACTAAAGAAGGAGAAAAGAGGAGCCTCAAGAAAAGGATGTAAGTCTATCTCAAATGAAACTGTATCAAATATTCAATCTAAATAACAATATACTTTGATGATGTGTTTGCATGTGTTTATCACTTGTCAAAATATGCACTCAGGAAGGAGAACCCTCTGAAATGATATCTTTCTTATTATATGCATTTTATAGAAGACCAAGCTATAGGGAAGCTTGCTAAAGGTCATGTAGATAAAAAAAGACTGTGCAGCTAACATGAATCCATGCAATTTAAAACTGGTATTTGCTTGCTTAACCACTCTATAGTGTCTCAGTTTGTGAAGATTTATTTGGAGAATAATAAACATTAGTAACTTGTTACCCTTTATTACTTCTGGATTGGCCAAAAATTAATAGCCATTAGTAATAACCATCATTAAATGTATCCAATTTAAATGATTAAACAAATAATAGCAATTTGGAATTATTGAGAATAAGCATCTGGGTATTCTTTTTCAATGTTCAGTTATTTTCAATATGTAGTTGGTCCAGACTTCTAAAGTCACTGTAAATACATGTAATCAAAAGCAGGTTTTAAAGCAACAAGAAACAAAAGGAAACAAAATAAATATAAACAATACCATGACAATACCTTGCTACTGTAATAACATGGTTTAATTTGGGTGTTAATTGCCAGAAAGGAACAGATGGTATTTTTAAAAAGTATATTTATACATTTTGTAATTCGTATTTAATAAGCGGTACAACAGCATCATATAGTTTCATCTGAGAACTAGAAAGAGTATGTTTCTTAGATATTTTTAACATTGGGCAGTAGGAGATAGGAATGTGCATTTAAACTCGGTTATGGAGCAGGCAGCCTCCTGAAGGCTGCCAGCGTGCCTGGGTCCCTAGCCATCAGAGCTCCCTTGCCAGGAGGAACAAAGCGGGTGAAGGATCCTGGGTAAGTCCCCTAAGCTGGATGAGCCCTGGAGGGGGAACAGGGTGAGAGCTTTGGTACCCCCACCCACCAGCAGATGGCTGCTGCACAGGGCAGCCATCTGAAGCCAGAATTGGCAGAGCCATGTTGCCCCCGGTTCCTAGCCCAAGGAGAGCATGGAAGGGCGCAGCTTAGCCATCTGTGCCCTGCTCCTGCACAAGGAGGTACTGGCGCATGGGCTCGCAGGGTGGGGGTGGGGGGAGTAGCCCCTTCCATTTCACTCTCTCACTCCAGCTAAACTTCAAGAGGAGCATGATCATGTGCAACACAAACCCCATCATAGAACGGGTGAGGGATCATGCGAAAAATCCAGCCCACAGCCTGAGCTGGACACAGCAGATGGACAACCGAGAGAAGCAGTGCATGAGAGACAAGAGGAACAACTGTAGAGACTCGATGTCACGAAGCACACCTATGCGCTCACTGGTCGGGAAGACCCGGGACCTCATTTCGAAGATTCCTTCTACGAGAGCAATGCTCCCTCCCACACTAGAGTAGAGGAGAGGAGGACCAAAGATGGGGTAGTTGGCCCCACATCAAAACTACAAACTGAGGCAGAGGAGATGATCTACAATGGCCATTCACAGACACCTGTATTCACAGACACTGGGGTTGAGACCCCCTAAATCTGACACCAGAGCCATAAGGTAAAGCAGCAAAGCAGCGGAGATGGGATTGGAGAAGACAGCCTGGACGGATCACAAATTAATACAGAGTGGCCGCCCAACATATACTTAAAACTGAAAACCTATCAGCAAAGTTTACCTGGTTCGTTCCAACAACACAGATCCTCACCCAGTGAAAGGACATAAAGAAAGAGACTAATGGACTTAGCACAAACTAGTAAACAACAAAAGAGTGGGGTTTGAGAGAATGAAAGGGGCACCAGAGGGAGGAGGGAGAAGGAGGTATCCCAAAAGCCACTTACAGAGGTTGTGATCTAAAGAACAAAATAAATAATATTTTAAAAATAAAATAAAAATAGTCACTGTGTACCGTGACAGCATTACCATCTTTAAAATTCACTTTTATTTACCAAGTGACATATATGAGCCATTTGTATTCAGATTACTTAAAACTGAAATCTTATGGCTATTACAGATGTGATTTTTAAACTCTATCACTGTTATGGAGGTGAAACGATAGTCAGAATTGAGGAGAGTCCTCTATTCTTTTTTGTTATATTCTTTAAGGATCACCCTAAAGCATCTTTTTTCTATTAAAGACAATAGTCTAGAAAACTGTTTTATTTATAATGTACTACAAAAATAAAATATTACATTCTTGAAATGTTTCAACCATTATAAAGATGTTGAAAAATAAAAATTGTCTGTAAGCCAGTAAACTGTACAATAGATAAATAAATATTGGTTGAATGGATGAATGGATCGATGGGATGTGTGATACTGGATTGTTCAAAGTTTCAAGCCTTTTAATAGCTATTTAATAGCTTTTAATAGCTATTTAATTTTGGTCATTACCACATGTCCTACTGTATATACTTTTCTGGTGATTATGAAAAGTAAGCATGCAGGACAGTGAGCTTTTAACTTTTATTTCTTGTTTCAACTTTTGCTAGAATAACCACCTACTGTTCACTATTTTTAAATATGACAGTGAGAAAATGCTATGTTCTTGAATTAACCAACAATAGGAGATAATAAATAAAGCAACAATTTCTTACAATTTCTATTTTCTCATGGCTCCTTCTTAAAGAGAGATTATTTCTTGATCTTCATACTGGATGTGCTTGTAGTTCAGGTCATTATTTTCTATACTAATGAGGACCATCTTTAGCTCTGTCCAAAGTTATTAGTCTTTCACTCCTAGCAGACAGGCAATTCATTTTTAAAAATAATTTATATATAAATTTCAATTCTCTGTCATCTCTGGGGATCACCCCCCCTCCCTGACTGTACCCACCCTGTCCCAACCCCCAAGTTGTGTACTTCAATTTTCGTTGGCTTATTTTGACATTTCTTCATGGATTTTTGTTTATCTTTCCCATATCCCATATAGTAGTTAAATCATTTGGTTTCTGGTTTTTTTCTTTTTGACTTATTTCTGCTAATATGAATTCTTCTAAGTCCATCCATGCTATCATAAAATCGTCCAATTTCTCATTTTTAATTGATGAGTAATATTCCATTGTGTATATATACCACACTTTTTCAGCCAGACAGGTAATTGAAGCCCAGTAAGCTCAAGGATAGTTTTTGCCCTGAAAAAAGGTAGTTTACTGAGTTTCTTCATTAAATCTTTCATAATCCTTAAGGGTCAAAGGTGAAAATTTAAAGTGGTCACATAAAAATAATCATCAAATTTTAAAAATCACATTTCTTTAATCTTATTTGTAAGTTAATATTTTAAATGATAAAATGAACATATACTAGTTGCAATAAGAACAAAAAATATAGATTATTAATACATTCTCCTATCTCCTATAACAGTCATCTTCATTAATAGTTTGGTTTGTAACTTCCCATAGTTTTCCCATTGTTCATTTTTTGTGTTGCTATTAGTGGCTAGTAGATTATTATATCCAGATCATTTATTAAGATCTCATAGCAATCACTACTTTCAGAATTATTACTTTTAGTGTTCATGATTGCCAAATATTTTAAAGATGATAATTTTGTAATAAGAATAGTGTAATATATATTTAATAATAGTGATTCAACATGGTTATATAGTTTTGTCTTAGAAATATAAAGCTTTTTAAGAAATTAGGGCAATGTAGGTTAGTCTAAGAATATATTTCTATAAACTTACTATATTTAAACTTATTAAGATTGCCTACTATAAAACAAATGTTCCTTTGTTGCATGAGCATTTGTGTTATTTCAAGCATTAAAAAGTTGTCAAAATTACTTGAAACATGAATATTTCATGATTTGATTTTTTTGAACTATAAATGGAAAGAAGGCCAACATTGATAGTTTGCTGGGTAAAGTGGTATGCAATAACATTGAACCCTTGACTTACTGCAATTACCATCCCAAAAGGTAGTTTCTCAAATGGATAAGCTTCCTAGGATATCTTTAAAATTTTTAATTTGTCCTTAAATAAAAAACTGCTATAAGTCATGCTACCTTGTAAATATTTAAAGGGCTTCCACACATCATCAGCTCCTTGAAACATCCAGTGTTCATCTTCATAGAATTTCTTTAGCCGTACAGTAAGAATGCTTAGACAAGATCAAAAGAACTTGCCTGAATTAAGGGAGAAGTAAAAGTTTTCAATTCACCATGAGCTGAATTTAATCATAGCTGTCATTTAATTTGATTTTTTACCCTATGTCTCAGTCATTGTATTAAAATAACTTATATTTAAAAATCATAGCATATGCTTTAATATTCTACATATACCCTTATTTATTGTGAGCCTACCCATTTTTGTAACTTCTGAATATTTACATTTTACAATCTCATCTTTTCAGATGTAATGATTTAAATAATAAATCTGCAACCGCCTGAAACATTTTAATCACTGTTATCAATGGTTAAAACATACTATCCCTTACTCCAAACTTGTTAAAACAACAGTGATATTTAGTGACTTTAAGGTCATGCCTATTAAGTTAGTATAAGGAGTTATCATTATTAGTAATGTTCTGCTGAATATCACTAGATATATGATAGACAGACAAAAAGAAAACCAGACAGATTATAATTGCAAAAATCAAGCAACCCCAGAAAAAAAAATTCAGTTTGAAAATAAAGGCAGGCACTTTATTAACTAGACATGATTCCTGAAATCCTTGCTATTGGGAACATACCAGCTCTCCCCATTTGCCAAATAATAAAATGCTTATGTTTCTTGGAAGAGGTGACAGACTGATTTGCTAACCCCTGGTAATATATGGAATCAAAATAATTAATTTATTAATCTAAGTGATGCTGAAACCAGTACATAAAGCTAAAAGAATTATTAGAAAGTTTAGGTTATGATTTTCAGTACTGTGGTTGGCCCCCAAAGATAGCCATTTTCTAATCACCCTGTCTGTGAACATTACCATACATGGCAAAAGAGACTTCACAACATAGCTAAAATAGACCTCAGGACAGAGAAAGTATCCTGAATGATCTGGGTGGGTTCTAAGTGACACACATGTGCCTTTATGAATGGTAAACCAAGGAGATTTAACCTAAAGAAGCAACTAATGTGAAGAATAGAGCAAGGTTATACCCTGCTGATTGAAAATGAACCATGAGGTCCACAAGATCTCATGAATCTCTGGAATATATGCATCTCTAGAAGTTAGACACTGAAATGGAATTGAGTCTCCCCTCTAGTGAGACTAGAGTCTTCCCAATCTTCATCTTGGCCTTGTGAAATGGATTTTATGCTCTCAGCCTTTAAAACTGTAAGAAAATAATCCAAAATGTTTAAGACACCAAGTTTATGGTCATTTATCACAGTATCCATCAGAAATGAATACACATACCAATGCATCATTATTGTTTGGTTTGTTATTGTGTTTGCATTTAAATGGCGATTTGTGTGGAGACCAAGTACTAGGAAAACCCATTCTCACACGAATTTAGTAGATATTCAGGAAATGGATATAACATTAATAATAAAAAAATCACAGTAAAAATAATGTAAATGGAAAAAATGGAATAATAATATCACACCAGGTTTGGTAAATGATTTAGGGGAACCAGGGTTTCCTGAAATAGGGGTTCCATTTTATATAAGTCTGATAAGCTACATTAATTTTAAATTGTATTAAGTTGTTGTAACCTTAAACTCATCAGGGAAGTGGAGCAAATAATATTTAATTCATAATTGTAAATATGAAGATTAATGTACATAATTTCAGCTAGCATTGTCCTAATATATCCTAATATACCACATATTAAAAAAAAATCCTAGTTTCTCTTGTTCACATCTATGATCAAAATAGTATTCTAGTAACAACTGAAACATGGTGAAAGTCTGGTTTTCAACTAGACTTTATTTACCAAAGATTCTTTTAGGAGTGTTTGTTTGCTTTAGTTGGTGATAGTGTTTCTTTACAACACAAACTAGGTATATTTTAAAACATTGAAATTGTTTTTCTGTTTCTTATATTTTCACTTTAAATGTTTCCAGAGCTATTTCAAGTAAAGTTTATCAATGGCAAGTAAATTAAAGATATATTATTTGGTAATTGTCATGTTGCTAGTTATGAAGTAATTTTAGGTCATTCTTTTAATGCCCTCATAATAAATTTTAGACAATAACTGATTTCTTAATATTCTAGAATGTGTTTAACTTTCTCAAACCGCAGTTTAATTTTCTCTCAATATTTTTAATACTACAACTTTTCAGATGATTTGAGCAATATTTTTACATTGATTCATCTCTAAAATTATGACACTTTTTAGAGTGTTAACACTGCCTTCGCCTTCAGCCCTGTACTTCTTTGACTGATAATAGGCATGCTATTAAAGATGGCTCTCTCTCACATGCACATACATTCTCTGTCTCTTTGATATTTACAGCTATCTTCTTCCATTATTAGTGTTTTTTCTCATTCTATTGCTTAAAAGAGGGAGCTGAAAGGCACTTCTACTGCAAAATTATCTTTACTTATTTTAGTGAGATCAATGTAATACTTTGAAAAATACTATTTCATCTATGACATTTTTAATGAAATGCTCAGTAGGAATACATTAAATTCTTTGGAAAAATGTAGTCTTTCAAATGATTTCAAGCTGTAATTCTTACTTCACACTAGCTTTTGAGAATAAAAGACATGTTTTTTGTTTTCATTATAGCTATTTTTCTATATGCGTAGTAGTCATAACTTTTAAAAAGAATTTTATAATGAATTAAGCATAAAGCCATATTTTTTCTTTTTTTAAATTTATTTATTTATATATATTTCACATCATTTCAGTCCCTGGGGGTCACCCACCACCTCCCCTTCCCACCCGCTTCAGCTGGCCATATTGAAAGGGAACATTATATCTGTTTCAAATTATATGTATATAATAGGAAATCTGTTCAAATTGTATAGGATAGCCATCAAGTAAAAAGTATTATCCTGAAATGATTATTTAAAATCAAAGTTTCTTTCATTCTATCTCACTAAAATAACTTAAATGTTAAATTTGTGATAGATTGAATTTCAAGGTACTCTTAAAAGGTACACTTTGATGCATAAAGACATCCTACTGATAGGTAGGGGTTGCTGAACTATCTAGAGAATACTTTGCGTTTTCCCATGTTCACATTTATGTCCCAGTCCTTGTGTTACTCTACTTGTACCTGATAATAGAATATGCAATTAATGCATATAAGTCTGCCCACTGAACCTCGCAATGGTCATCTTGCACTGCAACTTGAAGTTTGGATATGATCTTCATTAAATCTCTGACCCAGAATTTATTGGTCAACCT
Organism: Uropsilus gracilis; assembly: GCA_004024945.1. NCBI lineage: Eukaryota > Metazoa > Chordata > Mammalia > Eulipotyphla > Talpidae > Uropsilus > Uropsilus gracilis. The sequence goes on from PVHY01003384.1 coordinate 8,234, forward strand.
CTTCTCCATCTATAGTGACTTCTTCCATCACATTCACCATTCAGCAACCATAACGCACTAATGCATCATTCTTCAAGTCATGTATGAACTTTTACATGTAGTCCAGAACACAAGGGCCCCTTGACAACTGATTTCAAAACCTCCTACTACCAGCCAGTGATGTGTCAAAGAATGTGTTTTGATCTGGTCTACTTTTAGGACTTCTCTTACAGAGTTTAAATGAGAAACATCTGTCTTATTTCCTTCACACTAATCTATTTGTGAAGCTCCACTGCAGACTCAGTCATGAGTGGGAATGAGAACCAGCAGGAGCACTAACACTGCTCCACAAACCTCCATCAAAACCCTTGGAACTAGATGTGTTTCAACAGTAAGAGCTTAGGGGATTCTAGAAAAATCATTGTATACAAAAGTTATATTTAATTAGACCTTCAATTAGATGAGAAAATATTCCCAAACAAACATTAATACTTTATATACACACTCACGCACATTAATAATCTATTTTTTAAAAAGGACATGCTATATATATCTTCCCATTAGTTCAAGTTGGTTTCTGTCCATCATGCCTGTAGTAGAAATGAGGATAAACAACACAGATCATCAGACTTACCTAAATATGCAAGGATATTCCATGCCTCCAAGAGTCAAAACAAATTTAGAACGTCCCTCGGTTTCACTTCATGAATACCAACTTTCATGTTTTGCTTTACTGAAAATCACTAAAAACCACTGGTTTGGGTCAGTAAGTACCCTAGCTCAACCTTACATGGAAAAGACTGCAGAGGAATATCATTCAAAAGGACAATTAAACACCAGAAGATAAATACTTGCAAATTGCCAAGTAGACTTCACTGAACTGAAGAGTCAGTTTCTCTAATAGCAGGGTCGATACTTTTAACTGTGAAACTGTCTCTCATTCGCATGTGCAAACTTTCCTTGAATGCTTATTATGTGTAAGACAGCTCTGGAAAGTATTTACACATATTAAGTTATTTAATACATAATAACATCAGAATTCACATTTCATAAATGATAAAACAGGCCCCCAAAAAAGAATATGAACTTGAGCAAGTTCACATGGGCAATTCATTGAAAGAATCAGAATTTGAATTCAATATCTGATAGTTACTTTTTACTATACTTAATACGAGAATCAAGATTCTAGATAAAACCCATTTAGAAAGGATTCTGTTCCAAATATGACATGCATTACTGGAAAAAAATATTTGCTATGTGCTAAATAGAAATCACTGTCTCGTTGTTTGGGTTTTGTTTGTTTATATTTTAAGCAAAATGCATCCTCCAGTGGTACCACACTAAGAACTTCAGTCTACCTTTGTCATCATAAAATGAATTTCTTATAGTAGTAACTTTGAATAAAACTAAATTGAGTGAAAAACTACTACTTTAAGAAAGAAATCACCAAGTACTCTTCCAAAAAAAAATGAAATAAGACTCTTAAGTCTCCTCAATTCAGATGATCAAGGTTGGTTTTTAAATAACACTCTGAAATCTTTCTTAGTCTAGGTGTTGCCATAATAAATGATTTAATTTGTCAGAGAACTGAGATTTCTAATATGATAAGATACAGGCTGAAAACTACTCTTTGAATTTGGAAACTATTTTTTGTTTGTTTTTGTTTGTTTTTTGTTTGTTTTTGCATTTTTATATTTTGTTTTATTTGTTTTTAACTCTAGGAAAAAATCTTTTAGGATAGACTGCTTATGCAGAGGTAAGTCATTCAAAAATATTTGTGATGAAACATAAGAGCTGTAAAAACATTGTATCTATACCAGGCACCGTGGCTTGTGCCTGTAAGCTTCAGCCTATGAAGCAGCTGGGGCTAGGGATCATGGTTCGAGTCCCGCTCGGGACAACGCAGCGAGACCTAGTCCCAAAATATAGCTGGGTGTGGTGGCGCGCGCCTGTAATCCCAGCTACCTGGGAAGCTGAGGCTGGGGATTGCTTGAGTCTGTGGTACCCCGGGCAACATGAACCTGCGGTTCCATGGGCAAAAATAGCGAGACCTAGTCCAGAATATTTATAGATACATTGGACTCAGGAAAACTCTTCTTTGTTTTATTGAATGTGTGCCTGTTTTAACAGCAAAAGAAAATTAAGTTGTGGTATATTAAAAAATAATTTGGTGATTTAAAGAGGAAAATCCAGATCATGCAAAGTCAGTACGTGGTAAGACAAGGTGTCAAGAATTAATGTAGGAAATTCTTTATCATATATTGAGGATTGGTCCTTTCTCACTATAATAAAAGAGAAAAAGAAAGAAAAAAAGAAATTGACCAACTATAACTCTATATTTCAAAAAGAGAGCTCTATAGGAGAAAACAGAACTGATTTCTAGTCTTTATTACTTACTAATTCCCTGCACTAGCCTAGAATTTTCCTTGGGTCTGTAAAAATTTGTGAGATTATATCAAAATTAAGAAAGTGAAAGATTACTTTGCAAAATAAACATATATACACAAATATTTAATAAGATGACCCTATCTCTTCACTTACGATCAAGTGATGAATTTGTTTAACCAATTTGTAGATAAATACCAATTTTAAAATTAATATGCAAAAATCATCACTTCTTGCTATAACCTTAGAGTGAGTTAGGAAGCACTTTACTCACATATCAACGTAGTCCATATTACTTATGTAATTGTAAAGGGATAAAAAGAAACTTTACGAAAGAAAAATCTGGTGCATGCCACCCTTTAAAAAGTTTTCAGGAACAACATTACCAATAATGACATAAATTGATGTTGAACTGAGAACACAATCTATAATATTGTTGAAAAAATTGACTCTAATTAGGAAGAAACAACCAGACAGATTGAAATTAAAGATAATTCTACATACAAACTACCCAGGAGTCTTGGATGATGAAAGGAGGTTAGCTACAAAGAGTCATTATAAATAAATATGTGGATTTTCACTGGTGCCTGGCTTTAAAAAAATTAAATGTAAATACATTATTGGGTCAATGGAAGACATAAAAATACACATTGTACATTAGACCATATTGTGATGATAAGCTTAGATTTTTTGAATCTAATAAAGTTATTCTAATAATGTGGAAAAATATCTCCGTTCTTAGGAGATAAGTACATTGAAATGGTTATTTAAAAGTGTGTGTGTGTAAAAGAAAAGAAAAGGAGAAGAAAACAGAAAAATGGAAATAATGACAAGAAATAAAAGCAAATGTAGCAGCTGCTTACAACTGGTAGTCCAAATGAAGAGGAAAATAAATAGATATTTATTAAGCTATCCTTTAAGAAAATATTTATAGAAAATTCACAGAAAAATGAAGAGGAAGTACAGATATTTCCCATCTACTTACTGCCCCCACACATGCCAAGCTTTCCACTCTCATTCCCAATATTTATCTGCCAGTGTATCATTTAATACATTTAAAACTTAGTCTCTGCACTTTGCTCACCTAAACAATGCTGGGGGCACAAAATGAATTAGAAAAGAAAACCCAAAGAGTTGCGAAGGGAACATGGCAGGGACACATGTGACCAATAGGGAGCTATCCAAAATTTCCAAGAATGTGTGGAAACAAGACAAACACAACAGGCAAAGACACATCCTATGTGGAAGGAACATGGAAACCTGATGCCCCAGCTAATAACCAAGAGACCAACTCCCCCAGTAATGAAAAGTCTGTGAAATCATGTCATGAAAAGGAACTACTTCCAATCCTTTTTCCCACACAGACTTCTCCCATCTCCCCAATGCTTCCTTAAAGGCACTTCAATAAATCTGCCTCTTCTGTTTTCCTCTCTATCTCTGGTGATTTTTTTCATGCCCACAACTCTAGTCTCAACCCAATTTCTCCCACTACATCCTCCATTAGAACAGTACATTTATCACAACTGGTGGATCTACACATTGACACATCACAGCCATAGTATACATTAAAAGTGACTCTTGGTTGTGTATTTTAAATGTGGACAAATGATGACATGTATCCAGCATTATGGTATCATGCACAGCATTGTCATTGCCTTTAAGTTTTTCTGTACACTACTTGTTCTCCCTCTCCCTATTCCTGACATCCATGTACAATTTTACCATCAGCACAATATTCATTTATTTTTTATAATTCTAAATCATTATTTTTTCTTTACCTAAAATTTCTACATCACTGTTTTTTTTTAAAGTAACAATGATTTTTCATGTCATATATTTTTGTTTTTTTCCAGAATGTCATACAAATAGTATTATACATTATATTATCTTTCAGTTGGCTTCTTTGATTCAGTAATATACATTTAAATTCCCTACAAGTATTTTCAGAGCTTTCAAGTTCATTTTTTTAACACTGGATGGCTGCATTGTCCTTATGTACCAGAGTTTATTTATTTATTCATTTACCTGCTGTAGGACATCTTGGTTATTTCCACATTTTAGCAATTAAAATGTTAAATAAAGCTGCCATAAAATATCCACATGTAGGGTTTTGTGTCAATATGCAAATAGTAAGTACAAATGCTAGACTACTTGATAAGAGTATATTTAGTTTTAATACAAACTAAAATTTTGCAGAAATTTTTATTTTCAATTCTAGGAATGTTTAGTCTACCAATTTTCACTTTTCTCAAGAATTGTGCCTTTGGGGCTATATTTAAAAAGCCATCACCATATCCAAAGTCTTAGCTTTTTTCTCCTATTTTACATTCTAATAGTTCTTTTATTTTTTCATATCTTATTTATGTGTATGATCTATGTGGGTAAATTTTTGTAAAGGTGTACATTCTGAGTCTAGATTTTTTTCTAACACATCCAGTTGTTCCAACATCTTTTGTTGAAAAGATATCCTATTCATTTAAGTGAAAAAAATTTGCTGCTTTAGTTATGAATTACAGGCACTCAATGTTCATCATTTATTTGTGACATTATTAAAAGATTTCTGCAAAAGAGGTAAGAAACAAATTCTAACTATGCTACTACTGGTGAACCTTTGATGTTCACCCTCTTTTTCATTTTCTTATTGGTCACGGATTAGATAACTTTCTGAGTATATTTACCTCCAGATGTCCTTGAATATTATTACTGATTTGAATTGATGCATACAACTATTTGGGGATGAGTTTACCAAGGAATTTAAAATGTTTGGCATGACATGACATAGACCCAATCTCAGAATCAATGGAATACATTTTTAGGGAAAAGTGGGAGCTAAATCTGAGATAAAAGTATGTTCTTTAGTCCAAATTTTATCCTGCATTTTCCTATTGTGTTTCAATTTATTCCCCTTTGCATTCTAATCTAAAAAATATTTGAACAATTGTAATTTTCATGAAACATGATTTTCATTGCAAAATTGTTCACAACATAAAAATGAATTACGAATCACCAGTGTTTTAATTGCTGACTAGAGAGAAATTGAATAACATTTTGATATGTTTATGTAAAATATTCAGGTAATTAACAGAATTTTGAGGTTCATAAAAGATCACTACACTCAACTGGCCTTCATGGCACCATATAATAGATTGATTTTTAATGTGATATAGTGATTAGTCTCAGTGAGTAGAGCTTATTGATGATAATTAGTTTTGGTGACTTAGAAAAAATATTGTCTATGGTGATTGATGATACTCTAGCTACATTTGTGAGAGTTAATAATTAAATTACATTCAGAGCATAAAGGGATCTTAGGTCATTTTATTTGTGTATCATATTTACTGCCTGTATCTCAAATTTCTGCACTACTGTTTTGGTCTATCTGATTTTATTTCTGTGGATTTGTGTAAAAATTGTATTAGCTGCTAATTAGGTAGAAAATTTCATGTCTGATATATAATGTTGCTTTGAATATAATTTTCGATAGGATATTTATTTCTAAACAATTTTTCTTTTATAAAATGTTTTCTATTGCAAATACTTTTGTTTTCTCTCTTCTGAGGGAAATACCTCTTGTGAGCACATCAGTGCTAATTGAATAAATGAACGACTAGATTAGTTTAATTAATTTCTTTGATCCATGTTATAGAAGCTTCTAGTAATATAGAAAGTCATACAATTAATTATCTTGGTCAAATCTACATTCCAGATGCCTGTATAATGAGTATAGCATGTCATGTTTCCAATTTTTTTTGTTTAAATTCCTTTTATTAAATTTAAAAAAGCTTAGGTAGAATGCTTGAACTGTAATATCCCAAAATGTACATACAATGCTATCTTCTCTTTTCAATATTTCTTTTATTTTGCCTCCCTTTCAATCTTAGGAAAAGGGTATTAGACAGATTTTGCATGACATACAGAGCTCTTCTGACCTGACTCTACAAATATTTCTATCAAATTCTAGAATATATATTAAGCTCACCTCATCCTAGATCATCAATCTCCAATAGTCTGTGCACTTTCATATCCTCATGCCTTTGCTTATGCTTAGTTCATTTGTTATAAGAGGATCAGAAATATTATCTTTCATCTTTGTTTCCAAGAAAATGTCTGTACTTTTCTGTTCACATTGAAGAGCAGTGTGGACATGTGACTAAATTGGTCAGTTAAATATCAACAACATTCTGTCAATTCCAGGAGGGAGCCAAAGGAACCGCTGAGTTGATTATTAGACCCTCCTCATCTGTCATATGGATCACAACAACATGTATTGGATTCTTTACAATGGGCAATTTCTATATCAGTCAGAACCCTGGCAGAAAATAGAATTCAATTCACTTGATTCAAATGCAGAAAATGCAATGAAGGTTCTACTTAGAGAATTATGGGAAATTACAACAGATACCACAGCCCCTAGTGACAAGGTCTAAATGGATAAAAGGAGGAAATGGTATTCCAGTAGGTCAGTAATGTCTGAAACCATCAGACAGGGCCCATCTGGCAGAGTTCCTATTGAGGACACAGTCCCTTGTAAAGATACGGCACCAAATCAGGTTAGGAGTGCAGACAAAATGACTGAAGTTCTTTCCTCCCACAGTCTGACCTGCTTTATTTTTTTTTTATTTATATATAAAGTTCACAACATTGTAATCTCAGGCACTTACCCCCCATCCTCCCCTCCCTTCCCCCACCCCTTTCCCTCCTGATCAAAGTTGTGCCCTTCAGTTTGATGCTTAGCTTGTTTTGACTTTTCCTCAAGGCTTTTGTTTATCCTTTTCCTATATCCCATATATTAGTGAAACTATTTGGTTTCTGTCTTTTTCTTTATGTTGTTTCTGCTAATATGATCTCTTCTAAAAACATCCATGTTGTTATAAAATCGTCGAATTTGTCATTTTTAATTGATGAGTAATATTCCATCGTGTATATATACAACATGACCTGCTTTAGATAACTGCTTTGACCACAACGAAGCACAGGACATTGAGCAAAGGATCTTAGGTGATGAGATCTTCAGTGTTAAATGTCCTAAGTTCTAAGAAAACCACAAAACCACTAAGATTCGGAGGTTGCGTCTCAGTACAATATAACCTGTGTTGATTGACAGTAAAACTGCTACCAGAAATGAGATGGTGCTCTAACAAAAACCTAAATGTGTGGTGATTGTTTAGTAATTGTTTGGCAGTCAAGTGAGGAAACTTTCTGCAGAGACTACAAGAGATGGCATTTTACATAAAAATGCAGTAGGAAAATATTTGAAAAAATTCCCCTAGTCACTTTGCAATTGGGTCATGAACTGAATAAACAGTGTAGCTTTACAGCAAATGCTTGGAAAGACTAACCATAATTCTGGGTGTCATTTGCTATTAATTGTTTATTGTATTTGGCAACATAGCCTCCAAACAAGTGAGTTTAGAAATGAGTTGCTCAATGTGCAACAGGAATAAAAAGGAAGAGAGTTAGCAAATTCAGTGACTTAGAAAGTTGAAAGAAACAATTGCTTCTCAATCCTTAATATTATAAAATCAAATTGAAAAATGGTTTAGGTGGCAAAGGTTGATTGAAACTCAGCCTTGCATCAAATAGCAAATCAAGAATATGGCCATCCCGACTATCATTAAAACTTCTGAATGGAGTGGCAGAATATAAATATATCTAAGAGAAGTGTCCAGAAAATCCTTTCATTTCAACAAAATGGCTCAGGCTGAACATATGGGAACTGCTCTCTCCAGTAAACTGTGGGTGGTTATTGCAGCCCTTTGGGGGTGCAGAGTGACCAGTCTGTCCTCAGTCACACACCTGAATGATCGCTGCATTGAATCTGCTTAGGACTCTTAATTCTCTGGGACAAATGTGGCAGATGTTTTCTTCAGCATCCGCTTTCACCTCCTTTTAAAATGCTTTTCTATTCTGCAGATGCTAGTAAGATTGAAACACACACAAACGCACACACACACACACACACACACACACACTTTTCCTTGCATCTAAGACTCAGTATGGAGTTTAAATTTTGCCAATCAGATACACCACAGTAAAATGTGATTTCAACCTGAGATAAATGGGGGGGGGGAATGAAAACTGCACCCATAGGCATCGGTTTGACTGAGAGGAATCTGTCACGTGGGAAATGTTTGTAGGTGCAATCTGGTTTGGCTTCTCATTTGTTTTACTGCTAACAGAGTGATCCTGGACAGGATCTGGGACAGCATCTTTCTCACTTTCTGCTTTCCAGATTAATGTTTCTTCGGCAGGCCCCTGTAACTTTTTCCTAAGACTCAGTTCAGCCTTTACTTCCAATGACTTATGAGAAAGCTGTTATCATTCCTGTATGCACTATCTTTGAAATGGGTGTAGTGAATTCTGGTTAGCAGCTGAACCCTAGTAAAAAAATTATCCATCAAAATTCTCAGCAACAGACTGACATTCTTATTCATATGAAACATTTAAAAACCTGATTATCTTTAATTTTAGTAAGATTTTCCCATATAACCCCCTTAATTGACTATGATCATTTTGAGAACAAGAACTATGTCTTATTTATACATTTTAAAATACTTTTATTATGAAAGTGACATATCGAAGCAACACAAAATTTAAGTGACAGAGGATACTAATTTATGAGATAGTATAAACTAAGTGTTTCTGTACCAGATCTAGACTTCCTACTTCTGGCTCTAGTTCTAGAAGATGACACTCAGCACTATTAGTTTATTTTATTTTTATTCAATATCTCTAAAGATTGTACCTAACCTGCTACTTTTGTATTCACACAAAATGATTATTACTTTCAATGTCACAATTGCTTAATGTTTATTTTTTAATACTTTATTTATGTATGAATTTCACATCTCTGTGATCTCTGGGGTTGACCCCCCTCCCTGACTGTAACCACTCTGTCCCATCCCCCCCCAAGTTGTGTATACTTCAATTTGTTTTGACTTTTCTTCATGGATTTTTATTTATCTTTCCCATGACCCATATAGTAGTGAAACCACTTGGTTTCTGTTTTTCTTCTTTTTGATTTGTTTCTGCTGATATGAATTCTTCTAAATCCATCCATGTTATCATAAAATCAACTAATTTGCCATTTTTAATTGATGAGTAATATTCCATTGTGTATAGATACCACATCTTTTTCATCCAGTCATCTGTTTTGGGACATTTTGGTTGCTTCCATGTCCTTGCAATTATAAATAGTTCTACAACAAACATCTGAGTACATGTGTCCCTTTGTACCCACATTGAAGTCACCTTTGGGTAAATTCCCAGGAGAGCAATCGATGGGTCAAATGGTAGATCCATTTTCATTAATTTGAGACCCCTCCACACAGCTTTCCATAGAGATTGGACCAGTTTACATTCCCGCCAGCAGTGTAAGCTTAATGTTTAAATATTGCTTCATACTCATTCATTTAACATTAAAAAAACATCTAGATTCCACATGTAGGTGGTACCATACTATATTTGACTTTCTGTTCCTGACCATATATTGCATATGATTATATTTTAAAACAAGCCCATGCTGTGCACTATAGGAATAACACATGAAGGGGTGAGGGGCTACTCTCAAAATACAACCAAGCTGCTCTCTTGGCTTCATGGACACGGCATCAATTTCATAACCAAAATACAAGCAACAGTGGAAACCAACAACAAAATAAAGGCAAACTTGTTGTTAATAAACATCAGTGCTCTATGATATGTTGGAAGCATGTAAACTAATAACCTGGCATATTGCCAAATAATGATAGGTGTTAGACAAAACACAAACTCAAGATAAGAAACACAGCCAAAACCTAACAAATTGTTCTCTATATTGACAAATGGACCAGATATCCTATCAGTCTTTTCACTGCCTTTTTAATGAAACCCTATCTTTGCATCAGATTCCATGGAGGCAGAGGGCTCCCGAGGTTTGAAATACCCTCACTACAATGTGACTTATGCTAAGAATACACCAAGCCAAACAAATGGAGTTTGAAATGCAGAGTTTTGATTATGACAATAAATGAGTTTAGTTTGCTATAATTTTAAAAAGAAAAGTTTAATTTAGATAAAAATAGAAAATTGCCTAAATATTGAACACATGTGTGACAATATATTAAATCAATGACTAATACATGATTTTGAAATCTGAAAAGATGTTTAAAATGTTCCTTCAACTAAAACCTATAAAAGATGTAACCTATTTAAATATTTTTTCTCACCAACTATACCAGAAACTCTATCAGGTTATGACATATCTCTATACTATTCTGTACCTGGTACCCATCATTACTTTTTCATTTAATTATCTAAAGGAGTTAAAGTGTTCAATTAATGGTGTTAGAAAAATATCTCTTGTCATTTTCAGGGAAAATTATCCAAAAGTTGAAAGTGAAGCACAGGGAATATAGTATATCCTGTCCTCTCAGTGTACCTAAAGATTCTATGGTTTTTCCTGAGTTAGACTTTGCTCTGGTGCTAAAACACTATAAAATGGCATCTTAGATTTCTCACCAGTAAAGAAAGATAAATCTGAATTTTATTACTTCATTGCAACATAGACTATTAACCATGATTTGGTCAAATCTAATATTTTAATACTTTTTATTCTATTTGTAAGTGACTATAAATAGCAGTTCTCTTTGGATTAGCTTTACTTCTCTCTGGTGTGCTCACTAGTGAACTGTTTTTTCAGAAAGAGTCATTTTATATTTGTAAAAGTAACAATTTTTCTGTAATGATATTTTGGGATAATAAATTGGCTTCTAAATTAAATTACTCTTTTGCTCTAGTAAATAGTTTGGTAGTAGCTTGATAATGATTGCTTCTTTGTATGTAATAAAATGCTAAAAATTTATTTACCTAAATATATTACCAGCAGTTATTTTATCTTTAATTGAATAGTGTACTATCAAAATTGTACTATTTCTATCTCAGATGAGGTTAAAGCTCAAACACAGTAGATGGTATCCTATATTCCAAATGGCATTGTGAGTATTTTATTTGAAACAGAGTAAAAAGTGTGCTTTAAAAAAAAAAACTTAAGCTTCTTAACCACATAAAGATAAGAAAAGTGTCAGGATTTAGTGATTAAGAGTTAAGAGAAGCCTGTTAGAGAGAGTTCTTGATGTTCTGAGTCCCAATGACAATTTCAAAGGACAGAGTGAGAGGTAATTTCCACTACACAATGTGAGAAGATAGGAGATATAAGAAGACCACTCAGCTGGCTTAATATGGTCCCCTTGAGCATCAGGAGCATGATAAATTTTTGTCTAACTCGAACCCTCCTAAAGAACAAAAAGTCTGGATCAGGAGCTCTTATCAGGCCAAATCAAGGGTAAAGGTGTCTGAGCTAAAACTGATCTTGTCTTGCTAACTGAACAATATTTCATTTCTTTACCCTATACTCACAGGGGTAGAGGTTCTAATGATTAACGGTACATAAACATTATTGAGGGTTTTTATTCTTTCTAAAATTCCATAACCAGATGACATGTTGCAGTGGAAACAAGACTTAGCCTATATTCTAGCACACATAGAAAAGCTCACTTACAAAAACACACTCATCATGGTAAGCTGATCAGCTTTCAGTCCCACATCTAGTACCTCCTCATCTATCAGACACATTCCTCCATAACTTGGTGACACATTGAACTGAATAAGGGCCTCAAACAAAACTTCCACTGAACTTGATATGAGACTGTGAGTACTCTGGAGTTTCCCAAGGGTAGATTACCTGTGCAAATTTGCTAATTAATGAATATATCTTGACCACTACTCAGTCAATAAATATATATTTCTAAGTGCTTGTGTGCTGACTAACAAATTCATCACTGCACACTATGATAATAACTTAACAGATTTGAGATGAAATATACTTCTGACTTTAATTTTTTTCTTTGAATTTATTTCTCGTAGTAGAAATGGAAATCATTCCTAATTTTCAGAAGTGAACATGCTACTCCTATAGTGAATATACCTGATGCATTTATTTCAATCATTTACAAGTTAGTAGAGGGTGTAATGCAAACACATATTTCATAAATACCACATTCATAGTGCTGAATTATTTTAAAATACATTATTGATAATACCTAAATGAACTTCTAAAAGTTTAGCTGGAGAAAGAATGGGTAGGTTATTTGCATAAGATAAGATGTAGACCACCAAAAAAGTAACTGGTCAGAATAGAGTTGTCCTTATTATGGGAACTACAAATGAGAATCTCTCAGTGATGAGACAGTGTACTCTGAAGAAACACACACCCTGAGAGAATTGTCAATTTTAAACATTTACTAACCATGCATCCAAATTAATAATCAAGTTAGAACCCTCATGCCACCTTCCAATAGCTACTGCAAATTGTAAAATTCTCCTTTGAGAGGGAAGAAAATTTCAATTTTAATTGAAGTTCACAATGTTAAATTAATACAATGGATAGAACAAAACAGTTGCTGAACTGACGTGATGTGTGAACAGTGGAAGATACCTGACGATACTTGTTACCTGAAAGTAACCATCATATGTGTGGGATAGACCCTCCTTTTCATCCAAGAGAAAAAAATGAGTCCCACTGCATGAGAAATGCAGTGCATGGGAGTCAGTAGAGGATAAAAATAAAATGCTTTTCTATATGTACTCAATGAGTCCCATTATTTCAATTTAATAAGTCCTGTTCCACATTCTCTCATAGTCAACTAATATTAACAGCTCAGGAATCATGGTTAAGTGTCCAAGCTCCCTGTGTTAGAACCACACAAAGATGCTCATAACATCCCTTTCAACATTCTAAACCCTCCTTAGGAAAATATGCCACAATTGAGAGATGGGGAGTGTCACATACTTTGAGAACCAGTCCTGCTACATTAATGACTAGAGAGAGGGGGGTTCCTAAAACTACAGGAGACCTGAGGTATAGCTTCCTGCCATAGGAGAGTACTACTGAGTCCTCAGAGCGAAGATCAGTGTGGGAAACAAATGATGGTGAGAAAGTACTGCCTGAAGTTCATATCTAGAAAACAATAATTGCATTATGTCTCCACAGAATTGCTGCCCTAAGTTCTGAAGTTAGTTTTCTTAAAGGAACAGTACTTAGAGGAATGTTATCATTCCACATTCCAGTGTTTCACTCAGTTGAAAGGATGTGTATCATTACAGACCTAAATGAGAGAAATGTTTTTGCATTTAAGTTCATAGAAATGTTTTTCATTAAGTTCATTAAGACTCGTATGGAAGTCTGGGAATGTGGTTTTCCTTTCACTGTCTTGACACTTCTCTGCCAGCATATCACCTTCTGCCTGAGAGGCATGGCATCATTTTACAATGTATCACCTAGTAAGAGGTGGAGAAATTAACCCCTAATTCTATTCCAGGAGGAATACAATGGGAAATACATTATTACACAGGAGTAACAGCTTTACTAAGAGTAAGCTCAGATTACTAAGAGTGGAGCATCTCTAAAACAAACTTTAATTTTTTATTGCTTAGTACTAACATTAGTAAACAGATATACTGAGGAAAATTATTTCAAATTATAATGATAAAAAAGAAAGATTAAATAAGGAAAACTGAAGACATGATTTTGTCTCATCTGTTGCAGGACAGTGTATTTGCAGTTGTTTAAAATTTCAGATTTTAAGTAATGAATCAACTGACTTAATGCCTTTTAGTGTACCCACCACCAGCTACCTATTACAATAAGACTTTCTTTGGGCTATAGTTCTCTAACAATCTCTAAAATGGCTACTCTAAGTACTTTGGGCTTGAAAGAGTATAGTACAGAAAAAAAGATAATTGAAGAAAGGATTACAGATTAGAAAGACATTTGAATAATATTATAATATTTAGACATTATTAATTACCTTTCCTGACTTACAGCAGCTCCAAACTTCTTTTCTTTTTAATACCATTATGCTCATTTACATATTTTCCAGAAAATTATTCAATGGAAAATTTTTGTCAACTAATTTCAGGATAAAATTAGTGATTTGTAAATATGGCCCTTAATGTATGACCCTTAATAAATTAAAATGTGATGTTACTGTCCTCAATGATGCTTCTGCTCACCCACAAAACTACCCAGAATGACCCAATTCTGCTACGAAACTGAATTGCCCCTAATCGTTAGGGTTAGAATGAGTGCGGGTGAGTTATCATAGTTTGACCAACTATGCTAGTTGGGTGTTCATACTCCTTCCTATGAGCTGAACAGTGCAGTAGAGGTATCATGTCAGAAATGTCCAATGTCACCCTGACATTGTCATAGGCTTTGTCATCACCACACTTTCTCACTTAAGTAAAAGCCCAGCTAAATGAGTTCCACTATACTATTTGTGATTAACCTGTCATAAATCCAAAACCCTAAAATCAGTGAGGAAAAGGTGCTTTTGTTGAGGTGAATCAGTTAAAATTAGAGCTAAATGTATAGCATGCTAGTCTACTCGGGGAAACTATTGGTAGTAAATGAACTATCAATGCACACACATTTCTTTGAGATCAATTCAAGGAAGAAATGAAAAATGTAGATAATTAAACAAAATTCAATAGAGTATCCAATAGTGCATCTCCAATTAAAATCAATACAGTGCAGTGCTATCCTTCAGAATTAATCAATTTTTCTTAAAGGAGATTGTGCATCAACAAAAGTGAAAATAGAACTGCAATGAGATTCACTGTGAATTTCTAAAATAGAAAATAAATATGTAGTGAGAGTTTATGAGTGGCTAAGAAAAGCTGAGGGAAAAAAGGATCTGTTCATTTGTCTTTTCCTTTAAAAAATATGTTTAGGGAGCACTGAAATGTGTGCACTTTGAAAAATAGAAATAGAATAAACTAACAAAATTATTATAGCAAGTGTAGTTTTTTAAGAATTACTCACCAGGGAAATGTTGAATGAACAGGTGTATACTTGCACCAAAAAAAATGGTCTTGAGGATTTGGTAACATGATTTTTTCATGAAGATTTTGAGTGATTGGCATGAGAAGGTCATATTTTTCAAAAAATAGAACAAGCACTTATATTAAAATAAGAGAAAAATCATTTTCCTTATGAACTAGTAAATTTCAGTCACTAATCTGCTTTCTAGTTGTCAAAATATTGTTATCAATGTATCTGCAATTACCAAAGTGATACCATGCAGAGGTAATTAGATTCCGTTCCCACTTTTGGAAAGAAGAGTTTCATCTGATAGTACTTGTATGCACCTATTAGCCCTGCACAAACTAAACGAGAATCTAGAAAAACGAGAATTTAGAAGGAAATATATTGCACTTAACAATTTCATTTCAATGTTAAATAGAGTTCAGTACCTAAGTGCTGGTTATAAAACAGTTAAGTGCATCCATTGGTCAGACCTTTATTATTTTAGCAATATCTCTGTATAGGAGCTTATATTTAAAAGAGACAATATTTCACTTTTATTGTTGCTCCTTCTTTTGTCAATTATAAGCCTGCCCATTTAAGAACATGTATTTGCATAATTTATTAGCAGGCTCAACAGATAGAGTCATAGTAGCTAACAATTACTGGGTATTTACCATAAACTGGATATAATTTGAAGGACACTGTATGAGACAGTTTATTTGATATGCACAACGAAACTCATACAAGATACTTTGTTATCATCTCACTTTAACGAACCAGAAGAAATAGGCACAAAGACATCAATTCTGGTTGTAGGCTGAGAGCATGAGAAACAGAGCTAGACATTACAGTCAACAGTTATCCCCGCAGCCAGATCTCAGTGCTCTACTTCCCCTGTCAAAAAAGACTAAGCCAAATAAACAGCAACTTTTTAAAATTATTTTTTTAATGTATTCGTTCTTTAAATTTCTTACAACATCAGTAATGGCTGCTGGAATGCCTCTCCCACCTTCTAATATCCCCTCCGTTCACTCAGACTCCTTTCTCCTTGTTTGTTGATCTGTACTAAGTCACTGTCTCTTTCTTTTCTGTGGCAGTGTCCTTCTACGGACTGTTCTTGAGACATGGCAAACTGTGCAGGTTGGTTTTCAGTCTTAACTTTGCATGCTCATTTGAGGTCTATCAACATCTTCTCATTGTTAGCTGTCTTCTCCAATTCGTCCTCGGTGCCATTTTGTTGTTTCTTTGCCTTATAGTTCTGGTCTCTGGCTTAGTAGGCCTTGCCCCCAGCCGTTGTTGGTAAAGAAGTTTCTTGGTGGGAAAAGGTATCTGTGAATGGTCATTGCAGATCATCTTCCTCTCCCTCAGTTTGCAGCTTTGCTGTGAGGTCAATGCCCCACTTTGTGGCCGTCCTCTCCCCTGTGGAATGCTCTCTCATGGCATATGGGAAATGGGATTTAGGCTGGCCCACTCTGGGTGAGGCCATAGGTGTAATTCTGTGATATGTCATCACCATAGTAGCTTTTTCAGTCCTGCATGCAATGACTCTCTTGCAAGTTCCTTCTCTTGTTTTCTGCTCAGATGTGTGGGCTAGACCTTTATCTGATCCCTCACCCTTTCTATGTCAGCATTTGTATGATTTGTGCTCTTCTTCTTATTCCTCTTGAGAAATAACTGGAGTGAGAGTGAAACAGAAAGGTTATACTAGTCCCCTACCCCCTGTCCATGTGTCAGCACCTCCCAGTGTGGGGACAGAGCCTTTACTGTCCTCCCTCCCTTCTCCCTGCAGAGATGGGAGCTTGACTGAATGGCAGCATAGTTTCCCCAGAATATTTGTGATAAACAGCTTTTCAGGTGAAATCACCACAATTTTACAAAAGGTGGGATAATTTAATATAAATAAGTAAAATAATTATTAAGGAAAATGTCATAAAGAGATTTGGATGAAAAATAAAAAGCAGCTATAAATTGTCTCTGCCTATAAGATAATGCCAAAACTTCACCAGAAGTTTCTGTGTGCACAGAAAATACTGCTTTAAAACATTATGTGTCAAGAACTTTACATAATAGAGGCTTATGTTTTGTCACAATGGCTACCTAGTAGGAAGAGAATGACTTTATCACAAGAAACTTGTTTTTTAAAGACTACTGAATTATTTGTTTTCATGTTATGGCATACAATCATTTTAAAACCAAAGTGTCCTATGTTTAATACACGTTTGAAAAAATCTGTACAGTCTCTCAGAACTATACTGCTTCACAAATATCGGCGAACCAAGTGTTAGAGCGCCTCCCTGTGGTAAGAACTTGCTACTACTTTTAAAAAGAGAAAAACGCGTTTTAGTCCTCACTGAATGTTTCATGAAAAACAGTTTGAAGTTGGGGGGGAGGGGTTTGAGTCATTTGTTTTTCTCTTGATTTCAAAGTGCTTTATATTTTATGCTCTTAATTACTGCTTTATTGCTAGAAAAGAAAAATAAACTCTACTCATGGCATTTTGTTAGTCTTGACTTTGAAAGAAAAGACAGTTGTAATTGAAGCAAAAAAACAAAAAACAGTGTATGCCAAAATACAAAGGAAATATTTCCATGAGCCCATCCAAAGCAATAGAACTACTGCTAAAGAGTTAGGAGAAGATAAGCAGAGATAGACTTTAAAATCAGTAGTTATTCCTAAAGCTCAATGAGTAATGTCAGTACTACAGTCCATACAAGACTCAACCAAATAAACATCAGAGAATATTTTTTATAATCATATTTCAGACAAAGTCACTGCAGGCTTAAGAAATGTGATATTATTTGACATAAACAAGCAATAATAACTACAAATGAAAATGTTTTAAGAAATTTTGGATTTAAAAAAGACTGCTTTAAAAAGTCTCCGGACATGTACAGTATGCTAAGATAAATGTATAATATACTAAGATAATGCCAAAACCTCACATGAGTATACATATAAAATACCACTTTAAAATAGAATATATCAAAAACTTAACATATTAGAGGATTGCTTTTATTTGCCTTTTCCACTGTCACATTATAGTTCTTTCCATCATCAAGCACCTCTCTTGTATAATGAAGTTACCCAGACCTTTCCACAAAATATTGGACAACCAGAAGTCTAGGATAAGGTAGTATGTAATAGTTTTCCACTTGTTTTACACACAAGATTGAAACCATAAAATGTACTATGGAGAGTTTACTACTTTCTGTATGTATCTATCTCCTTTACTTCCAATATTTACTAACATCACAGTCCTGTCTCTATAGAGAATTTCTCTGGCTAGTAGAGAAACCATATGTTTTGCCTCTTACTTCAGGAGATTAATTTGGCTAGATCAAATTCTCAACTTTCAATTAAAAACAATCACTCATTGTCATCTTCCTTAGCCAAAGCATTACTTTTGGTAAGGCCAGACTTGGACTTAAAATCATAGGTTTAAGAAGCAATGTTTTTATTGGTGGATCACTTGCTTTCCTGCCTCATGAACTCTAGCTCTGAGAGTTAGAGGTCTAACCATGAAAACTTAGCATACAGAATACCTTTGAGATATGTCCTTGGTTTGAAAGGTATCAACACATAGTGAGCATCATAATTGTATCTTCAAAAGCTCATCCTGCCATTGTCAGCTGTTCAATGAGGAAAATTACAATTAAACTAATTAACCCATGAAAGTGAATCCAATTACCCATTTCATTTTCTGTGAAATCAGTTCCTTGATCAGCACTGATCTTACAGGGAGTAAGCATTGTAATGTTAATATATTCTGTAATACAGCGAATGTAGTTTTGTTGGCAGATCAGGCACTGAGCAACCTACAGTCAAGCTGCTTTTATGAGTAGAAATCATGCTTACCTCTAGCATTGTCACCAATTGTCATCATTTCCTTCATCCATTGGTCAGACAGGAATGGCTAATGGAAGAAGTTATGGATGTCCAAAAACAGGTCATCCTACCCATTGGATTCTTAAAATTGTCTTCAGTTGAGATCAACCTCTTGTGACTCTTCATTTGCGAATATAAAGAGGTTTGCATCATGTCTGTTTAGAGAAATAATTACATGTGCTTCTTTTCATCAGTTTTTCAATTCATCCCTTTCAAGACCTTGGTTCATCCCCCCAACCAACTGACCATAGCCTATATGTCAAAATAGACCTGTACCTTAGCATTTTCCTCTTTCAAGCAAAACCAACCACCAGGTGCATGATTCAAGTCCTGCCTATTGGAAAGTTCTCACCAGAGTCCTTCAGGACTACCCCAGTGTGGGACTGTAAGTGCTACAGTTGTCCTCATTTCAGATTGATTTTACAGAACTTCTCATCAGACCACAAATGGGAACTGGGAGAAGCTGATATAGCAGGGGTGTGGACTTGTGTTCTCAGATCACCTCCCTCTCTAACTCATCTGGATCCTCAAAGTCTATCAACCTCACCTCGCATATATCACTTCTATTTAATAGTGAAGGGCAAAGTGAATGGTCGATATTTTAATGTGGCGTAGTGGGTCAGACAGCACTCAACTCATAATGGGAAGTCCAGATTGCATGGTAACTTGGTGGATCCTGGTCACGTTCTCAGACTTTATCAAAGCCCATTAGTAGACAGTAATGATTTCTCATAGAATATAGTTATACACAGGGTTTTGCTCCAAAATCATAATGGTCTGTGTACTGATTTCTCCAGCCAACCTTCCAATCAGTATCCCTGCCTGTACCATTGTTTCCAGCATCATCATTTGTACAGAACCACATGGACAAGAGTCAGAGCAGAACATCAACCTGGACTTATTGCAGTCTTCTATTATTCTGGGCTCAATTTAAACTGCAACTTCTTTTTTTTTTTTTTTTTTTTTAGATTGAGTGCATTTGTGTGTGTGCATGTATTTTGCATCATTGTATACCCTGAGGTTCTCCCACCACCTTGTCATCCATGAACCACCATCTTAATATCTTGTGCCCATCCCTTCCCCAAATGTACCTCCCATCTTGCAATATGTTTCAGTTCTGCTGACAGTTTCTTAGTTTTAAGTTCTATTTGTCCTTTTGTTTGTTTGCTTTCCCTATATCCTGCATATAGGTGATAAATTCAGTATTTCTCTTTTGCTGTCTGGCTTATTTCCATAACTTATAACTTATTTCCTTGTAACTCCACCATGTTATCACAAATGCATCAAATTTGTCTTTTTTGTTGCTGAATATTATTCCACTATGTAAATATACCACAACTCTCTGATCCATTTGTCTGTTTTGGATTGTTTCCATATGCTGGCTATTTTAAATAGTACTGCAATAAACATCAGAGTACAGGTGTCCTTTTCAATTAGTGCTTTGTATCCTTTGGGTAGATCCCCAGAAGTAGGGTTGCCAAATCAAATGGTAGTTTTATCTTCAGTGGTTTGAGGGTCCTCCACTCAGCTTTCCATAGTTGCTGGACCAGTTACATTCCTACCAGCAGTATAAAGGTGTCCTTTTTTCTCCACATCCATGCCAGCATTTGTTATTACCCTGTTTCAAAACTTCAACTTTTTGACTCATTTGGTAAATGAGTTGGAGTAGCACTCTAAAGTAAGGAGATCCATTCATCTTTTATGGTAACCAAAATTATTTTCTGGAAACATACAAAATTCATATTGTACAAATGCAAAATCTGATCTCTAAATAAAAACTAGAACTTCAAGTCAGCTTTGAAGACATTTATAAAGATATATAAACAGTTACAGAAATTTCAGTTTCTATCTGCTACTCTTTACAAATTTTATTATTACCTAATCAAAATTTAATATATTTCAATCAGTGCCTCCATTTGTCATCCATGGGGTAATGTGTACCTGGAGTTTGTTGATGTGATCATTTCTTTGATTACAATTCTGAAAACAAAAATAATGTAGCAAATTAATTCATTTCAGTAATTTCAGTTCACACTTGTTTTTAGAGGTAAAATGTTAAGCTAGAACAGAAAAAGCTATAGAGACAATCCACAGACTGTTTCTGTCTTAGTAAATGATGGAAACTGATGGTGGAGAAAGTTGAAATACCAATGATTTATTCCATAAAATAGTAAGCTAAAAAGAACTATGTTCCTGAAAGGATGTAAAAATTCCCTCTTCCATGAAATCTGGAAAAAAAAAAAGAAATGAAAGAGAGGGGAGGGGTCTGGGAGAAAGGAAAGAAAGAAGGGAGGGAAGGAAAGGTTCTCAGCCCTGGAAAGAAAAAAATGGAGGCAAAAGAGAGGGAGGGAAAACCAAAAAAAATGACAAGAAAAACTTGTATGGCATGTATTTAGGTTTTCTTAGTTCATTTTATAATTTATGTTTACAACACAGAAATCATAATGTTTATAGTCATTACTAACACTTACAGGTAAAGCCTGGATTTTTATGAAGCAAATAATGTATGTTACAGAAAAAGTATGCCCTGACACAAATTAAACGGACTTTCAAAACATACTATTTATTGAAATGAACCACTTGCTAACATGCAGTAAAAGTACAGATTAATTTGCTATATCTTATTGTATAGCAAGCTTTATTCTGGATATTCAAAGGGGATGCTGCTACAAATATCTGAGCTACCAATATAACCGGTAAAAAAACTCCTCCTTTTGTTCAAGTGCCAATTCTAATTTCTCCCTGCTGTGACTTTTACTGCTTTTTACATGGTGACTGTGTAGTATAGTGTCTTATCCTTCAGGGAACTCTCTGCAGTAATTCACATTGGTGAGCAGGGCTTCTTGTAGGAGTGTAGATGATTAAGTGCAAGCTCTCCTGCTGTTCTCAGTCAGCAACCAGCTCTATAACTAGTTGCACCAGATGTTTCACTTTTAGATCTTTAAAAACTATAATTGGGTGGAAAAATAGCCTGTTTCACTTAATCCAATTTACTACTTGCATTCGTTTGCTAAAAAACTCATAATTTAAAATCTACATAATCATATTATTTGTGAATAAATGAGGGGACTATGAGGTATATGAGTATGTCCATATGTTAATAAAATATATTGCTGAATAGGTCACAATAGTAAGAGCCAATTTATTTTTTATTTTTTAGATTTTTTTTATTTTTATTTGGTTGCATATATAATATATATATATATATATATATATATATATATATATATGTTACCCACTTCCCCTCTCTTGCCCTATGCTTCAATTCTGTTGACAGTTTTGATTTTTTTTTTGCCACTTGTCCATTTGTTTGTTTGTTTTCCCTATATCCCTCATGTGAGACTATTCAGTATTTCTTCTTCATTCTGACTTATTTCCACTAACATGATTCCTTTTAACTCCATCCAGGTTGCTGTGAATGACATAAGCTTGTCTTTTTTGATTGATGAACAACATTCCATTATTTACATACACCACAGCTTTCAGACCCATTCGTCTCGTTGGAGGCATTAGGGTTGTTTCCATATTCTGGCTATTGTAAATAGTGCTGTGATAAACATCCAAGTAGAGGTGTCCTTTTGAATTAGTGTTTTTGTATTATTTGGTTAAATCCCCAGAAGTGGAATTGCTGTAATTGAATGGCAGCTCCATTTTCAGTAGCTTGAGGGTCCTCCACACAGCTTTCCATAGTGGCTGAAACAGTTTGCATTCCCACCAGTAGTGTAAAAGTGTTCCTTTCTCTCCACATCCATGCCAGCATTTGTTGTTCCCTGTCTTTTTGTTGTCATTTTGTTTTTATGGGCCATTTTTTTAATATTAAATAATTTATTTATATATAAACTTCACATCTTTGTGATCTCTGGGGTTCACCCCCTCGACTATTCCCACCCTGTCCCACTCCCCCACTTTACTTGTGTAATTTAATTTGGTTGTTGGCTTGTTTTGACTTTTCTTCATGGATTTTTGTTTATCTTTCCCATGTCCCATATAGTAGCAAAACCATATGGTTTCTGTCTTTTTCTTTTTGACTTGTTTCTGCTAATATGATTTCTTCTAAGTACATCCATGTTATCATAAAATCATCCAATTTGTCATTTTTAATTGAATAGTAATATTCCATTGTGCATATATACCACATCTTTTTCACCCAGTCATCTGTTTTGGGACATTTTGGTTGTTTCCATGTCCTTACAATTATAAATAGTGCTACAATAAACATCCGAGCATAGGTGTCCCGTTGTAAAAGCATTGAGGTCTCCTTTGGGTAGCTTCCCAAGAGAGCAATTGCTGGGTCATGTGGTAGTTCCATTTTCATTAGTTTGAGGGTCCTCCACACAGCTTCCCATAGAGGTTGGACCAGTTTACATTCCCACTGACAGTGTAAGAGTGTTCCCTTCTCTCCACATCCTCACCAGCGCTTGTTGTTGCCCATTTTTTGGATGTGAGTTATGGGCCATTCTTAATGGTGTGAGATAATATCTCATTGTGGTTTTGATTTGCATTTCCCTGATTAGTGATGTTGAGCATTTTTTCACATGCCTATTGACCATTTGTATTTCTTCTTCTGAGACGTATCTTTTAAGCTCTTGCCCATTTTTGACTAGGCTTTTTTGCTTTGTTTTTGTTAAGTTGTGTGAGTTCTTTTTGGATCTTTGTTATCAGACCCTTATCACTTGTATGGAGGACAAAAGATTTTTCATATCCAGCTGGGTTACCTTTTTGTATTGGTTATTGTCTCTTTTATGTACAGAAGCTTTTTAGTTTGATGTAATACCTGTTGTTTATATTTTCCTTCATTTATTTTTAAGCATCTCTAGATGTATTCTGAAAGAGGTTTCTGAAGTGTAAGTCTTGGAGTGTTTTGTCCATATTTTCTTCTATGTATTTTATGATTTCAGGTCTTATATCCAAATCTTGTATCCATTTTGAGTTGGTTTTTGTACATGGTGTGAGGGAGTAGTCTAGATTCATTCCTTTGCATTCATTCTTTTGCATTCATTCTTTTGCAGTTTTCACAGCACCATTTGTTGAAGAGACTATCCTTGTTTTGTTATGTGTTTTTTGCCCTTCTGTTGTAGATTAGTTAATCATATATGTGTGGTTTTATTTCTGGACCTTCAATTCTGTTCCATTTGTCTGTATATCTGTATTTATTTTAGTACCATGCTATCTTTATTATTATGGCTGTGTAGTATAATTTAAAGTCTGGAGGTGCCTTTCCTCCATTCTCCTTTTGGTCAGGAGAGCTTTGGCTATTTGAGATTTCTTATTAAATTAATTTCAATAGTATTTTTTTCTATTTTTTTAAGAATTTCATTGAAATTATTATTGGAATTGCATTGAATCTGTAGATTGTTTTTGGTGGGATAACCATTTTGATGATGTTGATACTTCCAATCCATGAGCAGGGGATGTCTTCCCATTTCTTTGTGGCTTCCTCTATTCCTTTTAGTGATAGTTCATAGTTCTCTTTGTATAAGTTTCACATCTTTTGTTAAGTTTATTCCCAGGTATTTAATTTTTGTAAGTCAATTGTAAAGAGAGTGGTTTTCTTAATTTCCTCTTTTTCAGACTGATTTTTTGCATATAAGAAGGTGACTGATTTTTGTGTTTTGATTTTATAACCAGCTACCTTCCTGAGCTGGTTTATTATTTTCATCAGCTTTATGTAGAGTTTTTAGGGTTTTCTATATAAATTATCATGTCATCTGCAAACAGATAATTTTACTTCTTTCCCTATTTAGATACCTTGCCTTATTGCTAGTAAGAATCAATTTAATTAGTTCAGAAAATTTTATCTAAAATTAAGCCTAACTCACATGATATCAAAGACCCTAATTCAATCTAAAGTTCTCTGAGATCTGGTAATTTGTTTTTCTAGGTTACTGTTACATACAGTCAACAAATATAAACCATACAATAAATGCTTTAATAATTATTATATTCATTAGTTATGTGATTACAAGAGAATTAAAGAAAGAGTATAAAAATATAAATGCATGGTTATTTTTATGCATATAGTACCTTCATTATAAGTAAATATCAGTTTCTGAATTACTTTACATTTTAATAAACACTAAAACCAATCCAAAAGAATAAGGAAAAACAAACTTTAAGTAGCTATTAAATTATATAGAATGAACTAAAGATATTATAAACTTGAGAAATGTATTTTTCAAATGTGGTCTGTGATTTTGAAATTTTTGATAGATGAGTGCTTGAAACAATATGACAAAGTATCTATGCCTTTGATCACTCAGGATTTCATACTTGTTTTTGCTACATAATATTTTTATATTTGTCTGAGTTTTAACCAAATGTTCATTAGCTATCAGAATACTGAGTAATTGAACAGCAGGATCTAGAAAGAATCTTCTAGATATTTCTTTTGTTAGAGACATGTAATTAGAGTTACTCAATATTGTTTACATTTTAAGTATAAAGTGAAAGATTCTATTACCACTAGATTATGTTATAGAGCATGTTAGGAAACTGAGGAACTACAAGTTTGGATTTGGGCCTGAAACTAACGTCTAATTTTATACAGTCGAATATTCAATAATTAAGTTTTACTCTATGTAGGTATTATGTTTCTAAACACACTCTGCGTATTTCTGGGATAGTTTACTTTAAAACTGATTCTCAAAAAGTTTATAAAATATGAATTATTAATCCAGGAACTCACTCATATTTTATTTTCTTTACCCCTGGTAGATATCAACAGAAAAGTCATTTCTCTTATTGAATGATGTCTATCTCTATATTTGGCAATAATTTTCTTCTTTAATAAACACCTTGCCTTATAAATGAGGCAGTTTGTGGAGCATACTAATGAGTTCAGAACACATGGGAAAGCTATTTTCTTTCACTTAATAAAGTCATAAAATAATCTTTTATTGGACCAATGGATGTGACAAATTGACAATCTAACAAATTATGAATATTAATCTTTACTTGAAGCATATCATCTTTCAAAATTAGCAGGTAGGAAAGAACATTCCTAAAATATACAATTAGACATGTGGCACACAAAAACTTTCCATAGCATAAAGTTAAAAGCTAGTCTACTAATAAAATACTAAGGAAAACAATAATTAAAATTTTAAAAGTCATTTATCAGAATCATAATCTGTGTCATTTCTAAACCTCTACAAATGATAGTCACCATTTAGGCATACCACTTCAGAGGTAATGAACTTCTCAGTCTAATTCCAAAAGACTCAAAATATTTTTTATGCCCAGTCTGGATGCATTGTTTTCTATTTATACCTTGTTTCCATCATTTGATCTAGCCTCTAGTCCACAAATTTATTGTCATGTTTTAGATTAATTTCCTGTATTAATCTCCCTTCTATGTACTTTCAACATTATCAATGAATTCTGGCAATTTCTAAAAATCAGTTCAGTTTATAAGTCACTCTCATAGACAAGAAGCATCATTTTAAAACAAATTTATTTCCCTTCTCCCTTCTGTCATTCCCACACATTCCTCCATATGTGTGAGATCAAAAGAAAAAGAAGTCCACTGATCCATCAAAAGTCCATCAGTTTATACAAAAAAAAACTCAATTGAAACCTGCATTCTTAGAGCAGAAAAATTCCTTTCCTTGATGTGGAATGCCCATATGCCATATCCCAGGAAATCGAGTCAATTTGTAGAACATTTGTGGTAGAGTGTAGAAAAGTGAAATTCAACCCACTTTTTTTAGGAGTTTAAGGAGTTCATTTTATTGTTACACAGATTTAAAATTTGAAACTTCCACTTGACATTGTTTGGTTTTGTCTCATTTTTTCATGCAAATCATGAGCAAAATACAAACCTAAGGTAGCTGAGTTCATCTAACTAGCTAACAAACAGGGTAGCAACCCTGGAATTCTCTGATATGTGTTCTAGATACCGTGCCAGCTAGCTGTGTAGAACTCATTATTCAAGATATTTGTGTGTAACTATATCCACATAAATTCTTTTTAAAAGAATTATAGAGAAGCTGTTACAGCCAGCCATTTTGGAAGGGAAGATGGAGACTAGGCAATGGGGCCATGAGGAGCTTCAGGCCGGGCTTTAACCTGGCCTGGTAACTCATAGCTCTTAGTAAGAATAAGCTGAGTGTCCCTGCTGAAAGCCAAAGAGGTTGGAGATTTGAACCCCATCTTGGAGTTTGCCTGGTTGAGTTTGACTTGAGTGTGTCTGGGAGAGGTCATGTAAGCCAGGCCTGAGAAGAAAATGAACTTTTTTAGTTCCGGTTCTATAGTTTCTTTCTGCTTCCTGGAGGAAGACAAGGAGAAGACAGCATGGAAGAGTTGGAGCATGCCAAAGGAGGACACCTAAGAAAGATGCCAACTCTTTGAGCATGTGGAAATGAACTCTGAAGGATTGGCAAGTGGTGAGGTTAATAAGACTAAAGAACTGAGGGTTTTGGACAATCTGGGGAAAGAACTTTGGACAATGTTGAAAAAGGTTTTGGACATGTTGAAGTAATAGTTTTTCATATATTCTTGTTGAAGTAAATAGAAATTCACTTTGTTCAGTAATAAAGTAGTCTGCACTCTAAAAATTAAAAAAGAAGCTATTACACTTTCATATTAACTGAACTTATATTCTGAACCAAGAATCTAAACACACAAGGAATCGTCCATCTCCATTTCCTTCTCATTATAGGAATGGGCCCAAAATGGTCATTCTAGTCTGATCTGGATCCTATGTTGCATAACTTTTATAGTTTTTATCCTTTGCCCTGTGATCTATAAATACATCTGTTTCTTTTTATCTGAGTATACTACATGCAGCTTTAGATCCCACTTCAAGTATAATATTTTATACTATCATTTTATAGTAGTTGTAACATTTTATACTAAGCATTGTGTCTTTAAAAAAATAACTTGCCTTCTTCCAATGTGCCTGACTGAATGTCAGTGAGTCTGACTGGCCATCTGTCTTAATTTTAGTGCTGCAGATGGAAGGGAGATTAACCTGTAATGAATATGTACATTAAAGTCACAGGGCAAGGCAAAGACGACCCTGCTTAGTTAGGGCCTGAACTCAAAGAATGTAACATATCTCCTCAGCAATGCAACAAAGTCCACCTAACATAATGACCCTCAAGTATCATTAGCTATGGAAATGATGGTGTTTAAATTTTATAAAGGTATGGAAACACCATCAAAATTTCTCCAGTAGTTAGAGATTGCAATTGGAACCTTGATTGGAAGATATTTGGAGTGATACAAAAACAATTTTAAGTTTCAGTGTTTTCTCATGTATATTCCAACCCAGATACTTGACTATAATCTTGAAGGTTCTGAACTCAAATTAAGTATAAAAATCTACAGACGATTCCTAATTCTAATTAACAAACATAGGGCACCAAAATATCACAATGGCTTGATATCAGTACAGTTCTTTTCCTTTTTTAATGTTATCTGAACTACATGATACAAATTAGTACATTTTCTTTATTGTAACATGGCCCAGATGATCAGAAGTAACACAAAGAAAGTCACTATACAGACACAATATTTCAAAAGATGCACTTTATGATTTTTACTCAAAAAATGCAGTCAATAAAAATAGATAAATTGATATTTGATATTTGATACGAACTGAGTTGGACTGATATTTTTTTAATTTATTTATATATCAATTTCACATCTTTGTAATCCCAGGGATTCACCCCTCCCCAACCTCCCTGACTATTCCCCCCCAATCTCCCTTGCCCCAAGATGTGTGCTTCAGCTTGATGGTTAGTTTCAGTTTGGTGTTTTGACTTTTTTGGTGGTTGTGCTTCATTTTGGTGTTTTGACTTTCCCTCATGGCTTTTGTTTATTTTTTTTCCTATATCCCATATATTAGTGAAACCACTTGGTTTCTATCTTTTTCTTTTTGACTTGTTTCTGCTAATATGATTTCTTCTAAGTACATCCATGTTATCATAAAATCATCAAATTTGCCAATTCCATTGTGTATATATACCACATCTTTTTCATCCAGTCATCTGTCTGGGGCCATTTAGGTTGCTTCCAACACCTTGCAATTATAAATAGTGCTGCAGTAAACATCTGAGCACAGGTGTCCCTTTGTACAAGCATTGAGGTCTCTTTTGGGAAGATTCCCAAGAGAGCAATTGCTAGATCAAATGGTAGTTCCATTTTCATTAATTTGAGGGTCTTCCATACTGCTTTCCATAGTGGCTGGACCAGTTTACATTCCCACCAGCAGTGTAAGAGTGTTCCTTTCTTTCCACATCCCCACCAGCACTTGTTACCCGTTCTTTGAATATGGGTAATTCTTACTGCTGTAAGGTGGTATCTTGTTGTGGTTTTGATTTGCATTTCCCTTATTGCTAGTGATGTTGAGCAATTTTTTTTTATGTGCCTGTTGGCCATTTGTATTTCCTCTTTGAAGAGGTGTCTTTTTAGTTCTTCTCCCCATTTTTTAACTGGGTTTTTTACTTTGTTTTTGTTAAGTTGTATGAGTTCATTGTGTTTCTTTGTTATCACCCTTATCACTTTTATGGAGGGCAATTTTTTTTTTTGATTGGGCTTCTTGTTTTGCTTTTGTTTAGTTGTGTGAGTTCATTTATCACTCCTGTGGAGGGCTAAAGTATTTTCCCATTGAGCTGGGCTTCTTTTTGTTTATTCTGTTGTCTCTTGCTGTACAGAAGCTTTTTAGTTTGATGTATTCCCATCTGTTTATGTTTTCTTTCATTTTTTTGCTATCTGTATATGTGTCCAGAAAGGAATTTCTGAATTGTAATTCATCGAGGGTTTTGTTCAAGTTTACCTTTATGTATGTTGTGGTTTCAGGTCTGACCTCTAAGTCTTTTATCCATTTTGAATTGATTTTTGTACATGGTGTGAGGGAGTTGTCTTGGTCCATTTTTTGTATGTCTTAGTCCAATTTTCCCAGCACCGTTTATTGAAGAGGCTATATTTGTCCCAATATAAGTTTTTCACAGTTTGTAAAGATAAGTTGACTATATATGTGTGGTTTTATTTCTGGGCACTCAATTCTGTTCCATTTTCTGATTATCTGTTTTGTACCAGTAGTAAACTGTTTTAATTATTATGGCTTTGTAGTTAAGTTTGAAGTCTGAAACTGTAATACCTCTGTTCTCTTTTTTTCAGGAGGATTTTTGATTTTCAAGGTCTTTTGTTAATCCATATGAATTTCTGTAATTTTTGTTCTATCTCTTTAAAGAATGTTATTGGGATTTTTATTGGAATTGCATTGAATCTGTAGATTGCTTTTGGTAGGATGACCATTTTGATATTAATTTTTCCAATCCATGAGCAGGGAATGTCTTTCCATTTCCTTATGTCTTCTTCTATCTCTTTTAGCAGTGTTTTAAAGTTTTCTTTGTATAGTTTTTTCATGTGTTTTGTTAGGTTTGTTCCCAGGATTTTAATTTTGTGTGTGTGTGTGTGTGTGTGTGTGTGTGTGTGTGTGTGTGATGGTAAATGGGATGGTTTTTCTGATTTCTTCTTCTTCTATTTGACTTTTCACATATAGGAAAGCTACTGACTTCTGTGTGTTGATTTTGTATCTGGCTACCTTACTGAACTGGTTTATTATTTCAAGTAGTTTTTGCATGGATTTTTTTTGGGTTCTCTATATAGAGAATCATGTCATCTGCATATAATGGTAGCTTCAGTTCCTCTTTTCCTGTTTGTATCCCTTTTATTTCTTTCTCTTGCCTTATTGCCCTAGCTAAAACTTTCAGTACAGTGTTAAAAAGTAGCGAGGAGAGTGGGCATCCTTGCCTTGTTCCAGATCTTTATTGGAATGATTTTAGTTTTTTCTCCATTTAGGATGATGTTTGCTGTAGGCTTGTCATAGATTGCTTTTATTATGTTGAGGTATGATCCCTTAATCCCCATTTTTTCAAGGACTTTTATCATGAATGGATGGTGGATTTTGTCAAATGCTTTCTCTGCATCTATTGATATGATCATGTGGTTTTTGTTTTTCTCTTTGTTGATGTGGTGTGTTATGTTAATTGATTTCCAGATGTTGAACCATCTTTGTGCCCCTGGGATAAATCCCACTTCTCATGGTGAATAATGCTTTTTATGCATCATTGTATTCTATTTGCCAGGAGTTTATTTAAAATTTTTGCATCCATGTTCATTAAAGAAATTGGTCTATAGTTTTCTTTCTTGGTGCTGTCCTTATATGGTTTGGGGATGAGTGTGATGTTTGCTTCATGGAATGTGTTTGGCAGTTTTCCTTCTTTCTCAATTTTTTGGAAAAGTTTTAGTAGTGCAGGTGTTATTTCATCTTTGAATGTCTGGTAGAATTCATTTGTAAAATCATCAAGTCTGAGGCTCTTGTTTTTTAGGCAGAGTTTTGATGAGTGCTTCAATTTTGCTGCTTATGGTTGGTTTATTTAAGTTCTATATATCTTCCTTGTTTAATTTTGGAGAGTTGTATCTTTCTAAGAATCTGTCCATCTTATATAGGTTGTATTTATTTCCATATAGTTGTTCATAGTAATCTCTTATTATCCTTTGGAATTCTTTTGTATCTGTTGTAATTTCTACTCTTCGGTTTGTGATTCTGTTTATTTGAATTTTCTCTCTTCTTTGCTTTGTGAGCTTTGCAAGGGGCTTATCAATTTTATTTATTTTTTCAAAGAACCAGCTTTTGGTTTTGTTGATCTTCTGGATAGTCTTTTTGGTTTCTAGGTTATTTATTTCTTCTTTTACTTTTGTTATTTCTTGTCTTCTGCTGGGTTTGGGTTTTTTTTCTTTTCCTGATTTTCTAATTTTTCAAGTTGGTAGGTTGTTTTTTGGGTTAGTTTCTTGGTTTTTTATATGAGCCTGTACTTCTATAAACCTTCCTCTTAGATATGCTTCTGCTGTGTACCAGACATTTTCGAATGTTGTCTTCTTTGTCATTTGTTTTGAAGTAGGTTTTAATTTCTTCTTTAATTTCTTCAATTGACCTTTCTTCATTTAGTAGCATGTTGTTCAGTCTCCAAGTGTTTGATGTTCTTCTTGATTTCTTTTCATTGTTGATTTCTAGTTTGACACTTTTATGGTCTGAGAAAAAAGTTGGTATTATTTTAATCTTTGTGTATTTATTCATGTTTGCCTTGTAGCCTAGTATGGGGTCAATTTTAGAGAATGAGCCTGTGCATTTGAGAGGAAGGTGTACTCTTTTCCTTGTGGGTGTACTATCCTGTAGATATCTATTAGGTCCATTTTTTCTAGGTCTTCTTTTAAGGTTTTTGTGTCCTTGTGTAGCTTTTGTTTTTTTGATCTGTCCTTTGTTGAGAGTGGGGTGTTGAAGTCTCCTACTTCATATGTGTTTTCATCAATATTTCTTTTCAGTTATCTTAGGTCCTGTCTTATGAATCTTGGTGCACCCTTATTTGGTGAGTATGTGTTGATAATTGTTATATCTTTCTGATGGGCTGACCCTTGAACCATTAGCTAGTGACCTTCTTTATCCTTTGTCACTTTTTTTATTTTGAAATATGCTTTGTCTGTTATAATAATGGCTACCCCTGTCTTGGGGGGGGGCGAGATTTGCTTGTAGAATAGTTCTCCACCCTTTTACCTTCAATCTATTTTCATCTTTTGGGATCAAATGTGTTTCTTGGAGGTAGCAGAATGTTGTAGTCTGTCTTTTAATACAGTCTGCAACTCTGTCTTTTGATTGATAAGTTTAGCCCATTGACATTTAGAGTAATTATTGGTGTTTGAGTTTCTAACATTGGGTTCCTGGTGGTCATTTGGGGTCATCTTTTAGTTTCTTCTTTCTTTTCTTTTTGTATTATTATTTGTTCTTTTTATTCTTCCTAGGGTTTCAGTCTTAGGGCTTCTTTAAGGAGTTCTTGGAATGGGAGTATGTTGGAAGCAAATTTCTGGAGGTTTTGTTCGTCTGCGAAGGTTCTAATTTTTCCTTCATAATAGAAGAAAAGTTTTGCTAGGTAGAGTACTCTTTGTTGGCACTTTATGTCTTGGAGTGTTTTTAAGATGTGGCACCATTCTCTCCTTGCTTGGAGTGTTTATTCTGAGAAATCTGATGTCAGTATAATGGATTTTCCTTTGTAGGTTATGTTTCCTCTCTATTCTCATATTTTTTCCTTTATCTTTGGCTCTTGAAAGTTTTACTATGATGTGGCTTGCTGTGTTTCTTCATTCAGTAAGTAGTTTGGTGTCCTTTTTGCTTCCTGTACATCTATTTTCATTTCTTTCTTTAGATTTGGGAAATTCTCCTCCATTATTTCATTGAAAAGGCCTTTCAAATCCTATGTCTTTCTCTTTCTCCTTCTCCTTCTCCTTTCTCTTCTCCTCCTTCCAATTACTCTTATATTTGTTTTCTTTAGGGTATCTGACAGATCTCTTATTTTTTCTTCTGTCTTATTACTTTGTTTTTCTCACCATCCTCTCTACTTCTGTATTCTCTAGCACTTATTCATTCTTCTATTTTTTCTAATCTGCTTTCCTGGCTTTTCACTGCATTTTTGAGCCCTTCTATTGCTCCTCTTATATACTATATCTCTTGAAGCTTTTTATTTAGGGTTTCGATTTCATTCTTCTGTTCATCATTGATATTGCTCATTTTGTTGCATTATTTTCTATGTTTTCCTGCTACTTCTTTCAGTTTGTTGAAAGCTTCTAACCCCTTACTTTCCTTTTCCCCCCTCTTCCTTGGCCTTTTTGAGTGCTTTTATTATGTTGATTCTGAATTCTTTATCTGACGTATAAAACATTTCTTCCATGTCATCCATATTGGTTTCTGCAGATTGTTTATCCTTTGTGATGAATTATTTTTCTTAGGACTTGCTTGTGTATTTGTATTCTTCATCCTTCCTGTGTTTTCCTTTCAGCTTATTCTACTATTGAATAACTACTGCTCTAGTATTAGATGGCATGTTGAAGCCTATCTAGTTGTGGTTAATTCTGCCTTTGTGCTTTTGCTGCTGTGGTGATAATATCTTGTTTTTGTTGGCTATTTTGGGGTACAAGTTCCTTTTCAGAGAGTGGATGTAGTGAGTAGATGTGGTTTCTATTGTATTGTCTGTCTTCTTTTTTCATTGTTTCTCCTCTTTTAGATTGATGGATCTTAAAATTTTTTTAGTGCCACCGAGCATCCAGGGCTTGTCACATAAACCTTTTTGACTGGGGTGTCTTGACGCTCTTGGGTAGTGTTTTTTGTCTTGTCCAGCACTTCTGGGCTGCTGGGGTGTGGGCTCTTCACCACCAAGTTGTATTTCCCTGGGCCAGTAAAATTCAGTCAGCTCCTCAGTGTGCATAGCAGAAGCCCTTTCAGGTGCAAAACTCCCGGCCCTACCCTATCTCCCAGGTGCATTTCCTTGGCAACTGGAAGTAGTTCAGTGCTGGCTGGAGCTCTCACCTGAGCTCTACAAGGCTGCTGGGGCACAAGCTCTTGGCCGTCAAGTTGTATTTCCTGAACTGATATTTGATACTGTATGTTTGAGTTTGGCACAAAGCTAATTTGAAATAAAATTAAATTGAATTGTGTAGAAGTCCATTTAAGGAATTCCTTAGACAATTTTTTTAGAAAACAAAACTTTTATAATGGTTTTAAATGCACAAGCACAACCAAATAATTTACTTTTCTCAGGTTAAGGATGCTGTTTTGCAGTTATGTGTTATTTGAGAAATTCTTACAAATAATTCTGCAAAGTAATATGAAAAGCCTGAACAGGATTTTCTGAAAATGATGAAAAGAAATTCTTTATACTACCTATGTTTTTGAAAAGGAGAAGACACATATTAAACATTAAGAAAGTTGAAAATTAGCATTCAAGTGTTGTATTAAATTCAGAGAGAAGTCTCACTAAATGAATAATAAACATATGGAACATGTCACCAAGGAGACCAATTAAAAATATTATAAATCAAAGAACTGTCATAATTTCTGGTTGAACAGAAGTAGAGGGAATAAGAAAAGAGAATATAAGTAAACTTTTTATTGACAAAGTTCACACATTATTATTTCTTTTTAAAAATATAGAATGTTCTAAATGATTCCTCTGTTGGATAAGTTCTTAACAGCAAGTTCACCTTTGCATATACAATTTTTTAATTAGTATTTTCCTGCAAATTAAAACCACACTGAGATACCATCTTACACCAGTAAGAATGGCCCATATAAATAAAACAGACAACAACAAATGTTGGCGCGGATTGGAGAAAAAAGAACTCTCTTCCACTGCTAGTGGGAGTGCAAATTGGTCCAGCCACTATGTAAGACTTTGTGGAAGACCCTCAAACAATTGAAAGTGGACTTACCATTTGACCCAGCAATCCCACTACTAGGAATCTACCCAGAGGATATGAAAACATTAATTCAAAAAGACACATGCATGCGCATGTTCATTGCAGCTCTGTTTACTATTGCCAAGTATTGGAAACAAACCAAATGCCCCAAAACAGATGATTGGCTAAAAAATGTGGTACATATACACGATGGAATACTACACATCAATCAAGGAGGACAAACACATGTTATTTGCAGCAACATAGATGGAACTAGAAAGACTCATATTGGCAGAAAAAAGTCAAAAAGAAAAAGAAAAGTACAGGATGGTTTCACTTATATGATGAATATAAGGAAAAACAAACAAACAAATAAGAAAGAATGAAAACACCAATGGGACTCAACCATAGAGTGAGAGAGGAGGAGGGGGAAGAAGGTGGGGAAGGTAAAGAGTTCAAAAGATCAGAATGGTTAACAAATGTTAGTGAAGTGGGAAAGCCCCAGGGTACACAATAATGGACTAATGTAATAGAAATATAAATATACATATATACGCAAATTTTAGAATTTTTAAATTAAATTTTAAAAAAGAGAGAGGTAAAAAAAGGGATAGGGTTACTAGGGAATGGAGAAAGAAAAAGAGAGCCATCTACATAGTGCCAGGCAAGCAAGAGAGCTGCTTCTCCCCAGCGTAGAAATTGTACTGATTCCTTTTTTTTTCTTAATTAATTGATTTTTTTATATATGTGTTTCACATCTTTGTATTCCCTGGGGACTACACACCACCTTCCTTCCCTCCCTTAGCACTTCCTCCCATCTCCACCCCTCATAACCCCCCACATACTTATCCCTTTTATGGAAATTTCATGTACATGTCTATGGCCTAAGTTGTCAAGTGGAATAAACTTTATAATAATAAAAAAAATAAAAATAAAAAAGGAAAAAAGTTAGCATTTTCCCTCCAGAATTCTCTTCTAAAATACCCATTATTGCATTTTTATTTCCTCCAATATTTTATGTCATCACTTTGAGTACATAAAATTCTGAATGTTCTTAAACTTTGAATATTTACATGTTTGATATTGATACATAGGATCAAATTAGATCATCTTTTACACTTGGTAAATATACATATCTTCCTTTGCTTCCTCAGTGTCTCCATCATACTTCAAATGTTGTTTAAACAACTAACTAGTCAATAATTCTTGTTAAGCATTGTGAGACAGTAGAAAAGATCTATTGATCTGTACCACTGTTTCTTGCTCAAAACTCCAGAAAGACTCATAGTTTAATGATTCACAAGAGTGTTTTTTGTTTTGTTTTGTTTTGTTTTTAGTGAGGCTACTCAGCATGATCTGCTAAACAAAGGCTGATCACCAAAATCAAACCGTAAGCAGGAGCTTGGGATTTTCAGTCCTTATCCCCTTTCTCTTCAGAAGAGGGAAGGGTTGAAAATGAAAATGAGCACAACTCTTAATAAATCTAAAAAACAGTTATTGATCACAATTCAGGTGAGACCAGCCACTAGACAGAACATGATGTATATAATAAGTGGTAACTATTGAATTAAGCTGCTAAATTTTGTAGTGGCCTTATAATACAGTAACAATTTCCTGAAACAATAGTCCAGAATATGTAATTAATTTCCTGAGATGTGTTGGCCAACCAACTCTTGGAAGGGAAAAGGAAGGGGAAGAAGAAGGAATGGAAAGTAGCACTTTCCATATTGTAAATATCACCCTCTAGCCAATCTCACACCATGTCAACTTACTCTTATAAGTCCTTCAAATGTAAGTTCCCACTTGTCAGTACCAATCAGACTGAGCAATCAGCCCATTATCAAAATCATCTTTAAATAATATCTATTTTATCATAAAAAATAATAAAGACCCCCATATAAAAAAGCATTGTTAATTTTATCATATTTCCTTTAAAGAACTGGGTTTACTTTCATATTATCTTTTGCAAACTCAGTGACATACAAGTTACCTTTTATTCATGGCTAAGTAAACTATAGAATCTATGTTAACCAAATTGAAGAGTGATATTTGGGCAATTGAGATTATTATGGCAAAAACAAAATATGGGTTATTTCCTTTTTTCTCAACTTGTACATTTATTCAATTAAGACATTTTATATAACAGAATTTTCTCAGTGTTTTTCCTTTTTGTTAGTCAAAACTGAACATCTAAGATTGCAAATGAACAGTTCAATTTCAGAAAGACTGTGAATGTCATTTAGACAGCAGGCTCTGTCCTGATTACTCTGTAAGAATTCCTTTCCCTGAAGACACAGTTTTTATTATCTTCTCTATATCACATAACAAATTGTTGGTGTCCTGCAGACAGACAGGCAAAAGTCATTTTTAAACCTGATGTTAAACTGAGTCACCATCTTTAACAGAAACACGTACAAATAAGGAAATTAAAAATCTTATTAACTCCTGTTATGTTGTTTTCTATTCCTTACCACCAAAAAAAGGTGCATAAGATAATTTACTTTAAAATTATAGAATTAAATTTAAATGTTAAATTTAAATTTAAATGTTAAATTTTTCACTCTGATTATTTGAGTTTAGCTCTATCTAGTTTATTACTGAATTTAAAGCATAAACATTCAGTCTGTTGATTCTACAAGCAACATTTTTCTTTATTTTTCAATATTAAATTTTTATAGTCAAATAAGCAAATTTCACATTGTAGTGGGAGAGTGCCAGCTTGAAATATTTGTGTAGCCTACGCTTGGACCTCATTTCCCTGTTGATAGTAGTTTTGATGTAGGCTGGGTAAGGTTCTCCTTGTATTTAACAGGCAACATTTGACTTGGAATTTGTCTTTCATGGGTTTTGAGTAAATCCAGCCTCTAGAATTGTTTTAACATCAGCCATCATTACCAAGGAGGTAATTTTGTCAGGGTCCCCTGAGAAACGTATGATTTCTTCCTCCACACACTTCATCATGTTGAGTACTGTCTGCTGCCTCCAATGCCCACCCCAACATCTCCAGATGATGGAAGTGATCTTCAGCTATGCCTAATGTCTCCAGCTGACTATGTTGGCTGGGACTATTTTGAGGTCTAATACAGGGTGGGCAGCCCTCTGAATCATTAAAAAGTTCACAGTAGCAAGACAACCGTAGACTAGGGCCAAACGTCTCTTTTGGGGATCACTCTCACCTTCCCCACTAATTATGAAATTCCTTTTGAAGATTTCACCATTCATCACCCTAACTATGATGGCAGATTGTTTCATTTCAGCCACTGTGAAGATTTTGATCCTTACCATATTGCCAAGCCAACTTGGCTCCCTGGTCTGAGTGGTTTAAAGAGATTCACTTTGAGAATGAGAATAAGAATACCATTTTCACTCCAAATGAGAACTGGCCTTTTCTTTTTGACCTCCCCATCTGTGTTTTCTGTCTTTATTGCTTTGTGAATAGTTACATCAAAGGTCTGGGAAACCACCTCAATGGTGGTATTGTGCTGCCTTAGCCACTAGAGGGCTTCAGTTCTTTTCCTAAGATTTGTTTACTCAAACTGATGTTCCCTCATAAGGATCTACCTTTTTCCCAGCCTTGGTTGGAACCCAGGGTACAACAATGCCTCTTCTGTATTCTGAGTCTGGCACACACATCTTCCTCTTTGTCATTTTAAGTAATGACCTTTCCAACAGTTAGTTTCTGAATATTACTCCTGGGAGGTAGGTATGAGAGTGACACCACACATTTGGGGACAACTGCAGATATCCAACTATTTACAGAAGCATCTCCCCAGTTGCATGTAAGAGATGGGTTTTAGCCATACATATTTGCTTTATGGGCTCATTTGACTGTCTCAGAGGTCCCCAGGGATCAGGATGATTTTGTGCCTGACTGCATCCCAAATCATCAGCCTGGTCTTACAAGCCTCCATAACTATAACCCATTCCAGTGGGATGGGTCACAGAGGCATGTTGCTCCTTTTTTTTCTGCTCCCCTGGTCTTACAGAGTCCTCTTGCTGCCTAGTGAGAACCCAGGAATGTGCTCTCTGTTTCCCAGAGCAGCTTAGCACCTCTGCTGCACCAAGTAAATTCCAGTGATGTAAAGTTACTGTAATAACTATGGTTCCCTCTTGACCAGACTGATGAGGTACATGCAGAAAGCATGAAAAACACAGATTGCAATACAAGATGGAGTAAAGTAGCCTGGAATGGATGCCAAGGTCTTCCACATTCTGAGTCCCAACTCTTTAAGACCAATCAATATTATCTTGTCAAATTGATTGCTTTGGAACTGATTAAACAAGGAAAGCATAGTATCATGCAATGAACTGTATTGGTGATATTTTAATGGATTGACATGATGAGAAATGAGAACATAGTCTTTCATAGCATTAGCCAACACAGAGTACAACTCTGGGATCGCTGCCCAAAGTGGGGAGGAGGGGAAAGAGAGAAAGAGCTTGAGAGGATACAATTTTGTCTAGACAGTGTTCTTCAGTAGCTTTGTAAACTTGTAGCTAAAGAGTACTCACAAAAG
The DNA here is from genome assembly GCA_004024945.1 of Uropsilus gracilis. Classification (NCBI taxonomy): domain Eukaryota; kingdom Metazoa; phylum Chordata; class Mammalia; order Eulipotyphla; family Talpidae; genus Uropsilus; species Uropsilus gracilis. Next base: position 48,080 of record PVHY01003384.1, read on the forward strand.
GCAGCTTGGGGTCTTATAACTACAGTTTCTATCTGATCAATTACCAGCAAATGTGGGATGCAACCTTGCAGCTTTTGCAAAGCTAATAGAATTTAAAAGCTAGTAATTGACTTGCTTGGGCTAATTTTAGAATAACTGGATATGTTAAAATTTCAGTTGACCCCATAAGATTGTTGAAGAAACAGGTCTCAGACAGTTATGAAAAGTAAACATAGAACCATCATGCAGAGGCCATCTTTGGCTCATTTATGCAATGACTAGAATACTGGATGTCATATGTAGGTTACAGTAACCAGAGAATTTAGTAAATTGTTGGGCATAGAAGATATTCTTTCTATGAAGATGAAGAAAGGAAGGCAATTACGTTTGCAAAATTTGAGATTAGTAGACAACACAGAGAGAGAAGTTAAACCTGGAAACTTACTTGATTTGAATCAAGTAATGCTCCATCGATTACTAATTGTCAGACACTGGACATTACTTGGACTTTGGACATGGTACGATTTTTCTCATGACTTTTCTGTGAAGAATATATAAATTAATATATGTAGTTGAAGCAAAATTATATTAGTCTTATTACATGCAATCCATTATAGGAGTAGCAGCGTGATAAAATCATATATTTGATCCACATTCCATTACTAATTTGCATGTTTAAATGACTAACACATCACCAAATACCACGCATTTCACCCTGTAATCATATAGGCAGTCTATCTTGTTCTCTCTTTCTTCCCTCTAACTACTACTGCCCCAGAAAATACCATATATCCCTTGCCTTTTCCTATGTCAACTCTGACTCCTTTCTAGACTTTCTGATAGTCCATATATCAGAGTGAAATTAAATACAATCTTATTTTTTCTCAAACACCACTTATTGTGATTTAAAACACTTCCATGATTTTCTAATGTGTTAAGAAAAATTTTTCAAATTTTCAATGACCTCTAAATATCTAGCTTGGAACATTACTGCCTTAGAATCCAATCTCATATCCTGTTCTCTGTTTTTCAATCTATTTTTTTTTTTCAGTTCCATAGCATTCTGTGTTTTCCTCACACACAACACCTTCAGTCTTCTGACATAACTTATTGTGCCCATTGCATCTTCTGCAGTCAGGTTTCCCGTAGCACACTCCAGCACCGAATGTTTGAGAGCAGGGATAAATTAGGGCTAGTATTTAGGAGTGAGCAGACTTGCATGAAGAGTTAGAGGAGAGCAAGCATAAAATGTACTAGAAACCATGTGGTCTAGTTGCAAAAAAATACAAAATCAAAAACAAAACCTGAACAAAATACCCCAAGATCTTGTTTCCAGGAATTTACCACTGATTTTCTAGATACTAAAAGTCATACTTCCTTTGTCTCAACTGTTATATGTATTTAAAATAAGAATATAGAATAATAAGAATCTCTTTATTTCTAATTGAACTGTGTAAGGAGAATCTATAAACAAAAAGAGTTGCTGAGGTTTATAACAATTGATATAACATGCTGGAAGCACTATCTCAGGAAGTTGGTTGTGTAAGAAGACACTTCTGGAGGCAAAGAAAATAGCAAGGTGATCCTGTAAAGTTCTGTTTGCATAAAAGATCTTGAAGTTCTATACTAGGATGATAAGAATGAAATTTAAAAGGAAGCTCAAACTTCTTGAGCTGTACTCATCATTATAGTAGCCTCTGGCATCATAGGACTCTTTAAAACTGCAAGACCTTTATTGAAATATAATTGAAATAACAATACAGTCAAGTTTAAAGTACACAATTCAGCAAGTTTGATATCATAATCAAAATAACAAAAATATATACGTATATCGCCCCACAGAAAAACTTTCATCTTTCTCTTTATAAACACCCCCACTATTTTATCCCATCCCCAGGCAACCACAGAACTGCTTCTGTTAACTTTTTTTAAATGAATCACAAGATGTGTTTTTTTTAACTATTTCTTCTTTTACTAGATATAACTATGTTGATGCTGACCCATGCTGGTTATTCACACCAACAGTTAATCCCCCTTTATATTATCATATTGTAATTCCCACAATGTGACAGGTTGTTTATCCTGTCACTTGTTGAGGGAACTTTAGGTTGTTTTCAGTTTGGGATTTAACAACTAAAGCTCCATCTGTTATCTGTGGGCAAGTCTTATTTTTTCCTTTTCCTTGGGAAAAAGACTTAATTGTAAAATAACCAAGTCATATGTTAAGTGAACATTTACATTTTTTAGAAACTACCAGACTGCTTTCTAAAGTGCTTATGCCATTATTTACTATTCTACCAATAACAATATAGGACTCCCAGATAATCCACACCTTGTCAGTCATGATGTTAGTTTTGTTTTTTGTTTTGTTTTGTTTTCTCAGCCTTTTCAATAGGTTTATAGATTTATAGGAGTATGTCATGATTTTAATTTGCTTCTCCATCATAAATACTGATGTTGAATATCATCCCACATTCTTACTTACCATCAAATATCTGACTTAAAGTGTGTTTTCAAATGTTTTGCGCATTTGTAATTTAAAAATGGATAGTGTGTTCTTTATTAATAGGTTTGATATTTCATAACATGTAAAGAGCTGGGGTATAGGGCATGAGGAAAGACAATGAAAGATTGACATAGCCAAAGAGGTTGATACTGAATGAAAGTATCAATCATCCAACCTCTTTATTGTCCCTCACAATTCTTTTATAGGTTCCAGACAAGGGAAAGAAGTGGCTCAGGCAAAATCAGATTAGGTAAAACATTAGTTCCTATGGGATACTTGGGAGCAGGGGATTCACTTATTAACTTGCTGTTATCTCTTAAGCATGGTCTCTTAGAATCAATATTGGAGGAATGGAAACACTGCTGTCCACTGGAGGTCAATCATGCAATTTCATCTTCAGTGTTCTGAAGACAAGTAAAAGTGGAATGAAGTTTTTTTCATTTCCAGCATGAGTCCTGACCAGCAGTTCCTGATAATAAGATATTCTGGATTCATGCTTTTTATTAGATATGTCATGTAGTTACCCCGGACTGCTACTTCCTTTTTTATCCTTTTAACACTATTTTGGCAAAGTCAAATTTGTAAATGGGATACTTTACAGATCTTACTATTTTGTATGGCTATAATATGTAAGAAATCGGTGCCTGATCCAAAGTCACAAATTTTCTTTCATCTAGAGTTTATAATTTGAGGTTTTACAATTAGGTCTGCAATCTATTTTGACTTAATTTTTGCCAATGATGTACAGTATGGTTTAAATTTCATTATTTTAAACATATATAAATAATTGTTCTATCTCCATTTGTTGAAAAGACCATTCCTTCTCTAGTCAATTGCCTTTGCATCTTTTTCATAAATCAACTTGTCTTATGTATGGGTCAGTTTCTATACTCCCTATTCTATTTATCTATCTTAGGGTCAATGCAACATTGTCTTGATTACTATAGTTTTATCATAAATCTTGGATTCAGATGAAATCCAAATAATTCCAAATTTGTGTGTATTTTATACTAATTTTTGAAACAGTTTGCAACTCATTAAATCCAAAAACCAAAACATCACTTCTTGTGGAGGAAACTGGCCTCTTGATACCTAGCCTTAATATCCATAGTACAGTGTATGTTTCCATTTATTTATATATTTTTCATGTCGCCAGAAATGTTGCATCATTTTAAGTACATAAGTCTTGAACATCTTTTGTCATATTCATTTCTAATATTTTGTTTTTCTGAAACTACTGTACAGAAACATGACAAACGTGTGTTACTGTGGCAGATCACATCATAGTATTAATAGGGTGGGTAAAGCATATGTGAAGCAAAGTTTTGTAAAGTTACTCTTCTCAAAGGTCTTGCTATTTGGATTCAAGTGTGTGTCTTTGTAATTATTGAAAATGATTATTGCATTAATTGACATGCTGTGTCATAATTCTCAAATCACTAGGAGTGACATTTGATAAACATTTAATAAATGTCTCTAAGTACATCAACCCTTGCACAATGTTTCTGAAACTTTTTTCAAATCAAAGTTGCCATAGATTCAATGTTTGAGTTCCTACCACACAAATTCACATGTTAAAACCAGTCCTCAATGTGATGGCATTTGACAATGGAACATTTGGGGGTCGTTAAGTCTGTCTTCATGAATGGATTTGGTGCCTTGTAAGAGGGACCCCAGAGATTGTCTCATCTTCTGTCAAGACACAATGAATAGATGGATGCCAATGAGCCAAGATGCTGACTCAACACATTAACTCTGCTGGTGCCTTGATTTGGACTTCTCAGCATCATGAATTGTAATAAGTTAATTTTTGTTGCTTAAACTACCCAGTTCATGGTATTTGGTTACAGCAGACCAAATGATTAAGATAATGACTTAATAAAAAATAAAAAATTATTGTTTGTTATGGCATGCTAAAATAAGGGGAGGGAAATTTGGCACATGGATAGTTTTAAAGAAAATAAATTTATAGTGTTTTTGTTTATACTTATTAAATAGAAAATTAATATGAAATTTGCATGTAAGGTAGTAGATATTCATCCACAGTACTTTACATCTAATAATGTTCTAGGCCATTGCATCAGAACTTATCTCTCATTTGTAAATAACTCTTTGCTTCCTATTATGAGTTCCATCTTTTATGTTTCTTCTTTGTATTGACTATCAAAGAAAGTTGATTGCAAAAGCGCTGGAGCCATAAAGTAGAGAAAGTTTCAATAGTATAACCTGGAAGTTCTGTTTGCATGGAATGTCAGTAGTCTATAAAAAGCAGAGTCATCTATAAAAGGGAATCATGAACAATGAGAGACATGTTAGCTATATTTATTTCAGAAGACCTCAGTAGGGTACATTAACTGGGCAGGTATTATTCTATTAGTTTCAGTACCTTGCTTGCCTTGAATCATGGAAGAATGTAGCAAGAGCAGCATAAAATCAGTATGTAAAACAAAAAATATCCAGAGCATACTGAGCACTACTCAATTTGACCATTTTGCGAGGACTTCCACTTTCTGATTCTCATATTGGAATATATCTGATGTTTCAAGTTGAAGTAGTTCTTTCTACTATGGGTATGTATTAGGTGACTATTTAGGCTGCTCTAACGAAATACCATAGACTGGGTAGTTTATGAACTAAAAGAATTGACTCTGTGATGAAGAACTTTATAAAACTAAGAAACAAGATTTATCTGAAAATGACTTAATAGGTAGTAGATTGAACAATGTAGGAACTAGATTTTTCTTGACTCTTTCATATCAGATTATATCTCAACCAGAAGTATTCATCTTTGTGTTTTAGGAATAACTTTACTACTCAGTGTACCTACTTTAACTTATTCCCTTTTTTATTCTACCATTTGTCTTTTATCTTCTAGTGGGATCATTTTCCTGAATCAGAGTTACTTGGATGAATTTTCAAATAGAGCCTCCCACCTATTACCAGGCATAATGAAAAAATCAGGAAGACCAGAAAATTTAACTTTGTTTCAATAACTTCTCATTTCACTATTTCTCATTCATATTCTGATGTTACTGTGACTATAATTCCTAAGCCTAGTCTAGAATTCTTCAGCCACAATTTGCTTATTGTTTATCAATTTTCCCCCTTCAAGGATAGCCTTTAGATTCTCTGCTCTGAGAAATCATTGATCATCCATCTTTGTATTTTTCAGTTTCTAGAATTTTATTGATAGATCGTATCTTCTGTGGTTTTCTTCTCTTCCACTTTCATATTGTCACATTTTAGAGATAAATTAGCTTTTCAATTTACTTCAGGCATAACTTTGTCAAATCTTCCCTTAGAAGATCCCTTAGCATATTCAAAAATAAAATAAATACCAGCCTTGTTTTGACTGTGACCCTTTTTAAAAATTTGAAGTCCCTAGAACATTTAAGAAAGCATACTAAAAAGATAGCACTCAACTTGTAAGGCTTCCTGCTTTTCTTCATTTTATATTGTCTTTTATTTGGGTTTTATTGTTGTTCTGTACTTTTTCCTTTTCTCTTATGTGGAATCTTAAGGTAATGCTTAGAGCCTTGGCCATCCTGAAAGCACATGGTTTAGAACTACATAATAAATACATGAACAGAAAGTTAGAAGTTTTGGGTCTTCAGTACACCCCTGGTCAGCTAAGGAAACCCAGACTGATAGATTTAAGCCAATGCTGGGAATACTCAACATATTACTTAAATTGGTATTGACCAGTATTATTGAATCAACATAAGACTCAATGTTCCTGTATCAATGAATATCTGTAATTTTAAAAGTCAAAGACTAGCAAATAGGTACAAGCTTTAAAATTTGTTTTTAGAAATAATACTCTCTATAAGTAACCAATTTACTTTTTAAATCTGGAAAGAATAAAACTTCCTTAGACTTAAGAGCCCCACTCTTTTCTTTAAAATTCAAATATTTTGTTTATATTTATTTGAGTCAACATTGATTTCCAATGCTATATAAGAGTTAGAGGGTTAGAATTATAAACTTGAGCTGTATTTTACCATAGCATGACCACCAAAAAGGCACCCATAGTCCTCCACCATAGTCCATTGCACCCCTTCTCACATCACTCCCCCCTTCTCACTTGCCTTCTGATAATCTCAATTCTACATCAGATTTATGTTATATTATTAGTTTGATTTGACCTGAGAATCTGTTTTTTTCTCTTATATGTTCCACATATAAGAGATATTATCAAATATTTGTCTTTCTCCTGATTTATTTCATTTAGCATTACCCCTTTCCATCCATGTTGGCACAAATGGCAAGAATTTATCTTTTGTGTAGCTGAACAGCATTTCAATATGCATGTACACCACATCTTCTCAATTCATGTGTCTTTGAGCACTGAGATTGTTTTTATATGTTGGCCATTGTAAATAGCACTGCAATGAATTTAGGAATACACACATCCCTTCAAAAGAAATTATAGCTATACCAAAAGATGCCCTACTAAATTGGAGAAAGTATTTATATGCCATACCTCTAACAGAGGACTAACATCCAAGTTCTTCGGAGAACTTACAGAATTCAAAAAGAAAACAACTCAGTTAAAAATGGGGCAGAAAATTTTAAAAAAGACACTTCTCTGAAGAATACATACATGGCCAAGGGACACATGAAAAAATGTTGCTTATCTTCAGGGAACTGTAAATCAAAACCATAATGAGCTACCACCCCACCCCTGTGAGAATTCCCATATCACAAAAGTCAAAAATAATAAATGTTGGCAAGGATGTGGAGACAAAGGAAGCCACCGTTGGCAAGAATACAGCCTGGTTCAGTCCCTAAAAAAAACATGTGAAGGTTTCTCAAAATATTAAAATTATATCAACCATATGATCCAGCAATTTCTCTCCTGTGTATCTACCCAAAGACTGAAGAAACACCTTTTTTTTTCTTTTAATTGCCCCTTATCATAAAGTGGATCATGCATATCGATCATAAGCATTAAATAAACACTTTAGGGCCATCATTTAAATTGTATTCTTTAAAATGTAATCAGCACAGGTTTTAGCAGTATATCTTTCAATATACTCTAAATACTGGTACTCAATAAGTAGCAGTAAATATATATTAATAAAAATATCAACAATTTCAATATGAAAATTTATAAAGTGTTTTTCCTATTTATGTCATATTTCTTTCTCTAACTTAAAAGTGGTAAAGCATTCTCAATATTTTTTATTAATTATATAGTTATTTATAACTATAAAGTTTGGGAAAAATCATTTTGAAAATTGCCTATTTTCATGAAAGCATTGATGTTAGAAACAAATTACTCAGTGAGGGAATTGTGCAGTTTATTTGCATTAGACATCTCTCCCCAGGGGCATTATAAAAATCAGCAAGTTTCATTTATATCATGCTAGTTTTACCTTTCACTGTAGTTGAGATATCTGACAGGTAAAGTCTCCATGCTAAAATATACAAACTCCCTAGACATCTGAGGCTTTCAGAGATCTTAATTCAGCTAGTTGAATTTCAAAGACATTTAAGAAAGATCAGGGAGGTTCTTTTGGCCATACACACTGCACAAACAAAAATCATATTATTGCAAAGTTGAAGCAGATTTGTGATTATGCCATCTGCCCTTTTTTTTTCAATTTTTATTTGAATGTCATTTTTGTTCTCAAGTGAAATAATTTTGGGAATTCTGAACTCAGTATGAAGTTGGATACAATAGAAATAAATCAACTTTTCATTTGCTTTGATTCAACACTTATGACAATATTCTGGGAGAAATGTGATTTGGTTATATTGAGGTTAAAGCTGATAGTTTTCCTTTGATTCAACTTAGAGTTTCATAGAATTTTTTGAATAACAATTATACAAAGGCTCTTCAACATCTTTCACTTAATTCATGGTTAACACCCCAATACCAATACCCCAATCCAGGTTAGACTTACCTTTTGTTTAGATTATCAAAATATCATCATGATAAGTCTTTCTACAAATTTCCTCTAATCAATTTCCCAGCCAGTTTTCCAGTTTATATCATTCTTCTCCTTAAAATCTCCAATAGCTTCACATTATTTTTCCATGTGAATCCTTTACATTCTTTCTTATGATTTCTATAGCAACAGCTATAAAAATTCCCTTTTCTATTGTTAAAATTACCACACACACTAGATGTAGATGTAGATTTAGATAATAGATATAGACATATAGATATATACACACATACAAAAACATACATATGCATACATATATATGGCAATGCATATATTCAGTAATTTATATGGTTATATATGGTGTGTGTTTGTGTGTGTGTGTGTGTGTGTCTGTGTGTGTATGGTGAACCTATGCAGCATATACTGTTCTATGATGGTATCTTGGAATAAATCCCATAAGCATAGAGAAATCATCCATCAAAGTGATTGCTGGGATTGCCCTGAAGATGCAACACTGTGTATCAGCCCTCTAAGAATTAAGGAACACAAACAAAGACTCCACATTGATGGTACAAGCTATCAAAATCACCTTTGTACTCACAGGACACCAAAGATGGACAATGAAACTTTGCTGCAGAAAACAATCACAACTGCTTACAAGCTTTTCAGACCAAAAAGAGTCGGGATACAGCCTCAGTCTCTTGTATGGCTTCTTAATTGCAGCAAAAGCATAAAAAGTACTAATTTGCCTTTTTTTAACTGAGAACCACAGAAAGCCAATCTTAAAAGCTAATTTTAATTTGCATCTGGATCCCCAGCAGCTACAAAGGACTCAGTAGCTGACTATTCTTTAAAGTCTAATAAATCGTGAATATAGTTCAGCTGCAAAATTGACTTTAAATATTGACAAATTTGTATAGGAAATATTAATAAGCTATTGCTTTTTATGAACCACTTAGTTCCTAACTGTGTGTATATGTGTATATATTTGGTGATGGAAGAGTAACCCTAAAAATTTTATTTATATTCTATTGTATGACGTTACTACCAATGCTAATTTCTTATTTAAAGGAATGCTACTACACCAGTGCCCATTATTTCTACCATATGTGAGATTAATTGTTTGCTAGGATAGACACACAAATATACAAATATATGTCAATTAATATTACATAATTAATATTCCATTCTAACATATGAAGTGATGGGAATTATTCATTTCATGTAATAGATGAGTAATCAGAGACATAAAGGGATTGAATAATTTTCCCAATGACTCACAGCAAAATAATAATGATGATAAAATGACCACATAGATCCAAATCAACATCAATATGATCCTAACAGGATAAACTATAAATCAGATTCTTAATACATAAAGTAGATTGGCATCTAGTCATAAAATTTGTTATTAACCTACCATTACTAAATTCAACATAAAACAAAATTTTGGTCAAATTAATTTGAATACTTTTAGGTATACATATAATATGTAGCTACTAAATTTTTATAAAATTTCTGTTTCCCCAAACAGGAAACCTGTCAAACTAAAACAGTTTCAAGTTATCTGTATAAGGTAGTCATAACAGTACAGACTATACAACAAATATATCTTTATTGAAAGTGTAAAGTCAGAAAGAAATTTTAAATATGACAGAAATATCTAAAATGAGTCATAGTTAAATAAGAAACTAGTAGAATTATTATTAAAATTAATTATATACCTGTCACTTAAATAGAAAATAGTATATTAAAACAAATAAATATGTATATATTATAAAGCTAAAGAAGTAAAAGTGATAAAACTAGTAAATAGTCCTGTTTTATAATTTACAATTATATTTACATTTTAATGTCCTGGATTTTATTTTGAGCACTGGAAGTTAAAAGTTGGTCAAAGTAATTTCACTTATCTTCACAAAAAATATTAGCAAGACATCCAGACTGTATGATCATAAAAATAAGTGAAAAAATTTTATTGTGATTAACATATAAAGGCAGATACCTGATAGTCTAAAGGTATATTACAGATACTTGACTTCCTTCAGGGATTGTGGAATGTTTTATTTGAGGTTAAATATTTAATAAAGAATTGACTCAATTAGATTTGGGAGACATGAAAATGAAATATCTGATAAAGGAAACAATAATGAATTCACAATAAAAAATTGCCAAACTAGGTTTAACAATATAATGAATTGTTTTTCTGTTCTTCTCTATCATGCAGAGGATGCCTTACATTGAGAATGGACCATTTCAAATACATATATACTCACAATTATATGAAAACAGACAAAAATTTGCACATGCACACACAAGATAGAGAAAAAAAGCTTAAGCCTCAGTCTTAGTGGAAAACAATAGTCCTAAATAATGATGAAAAAAGGTTATGTTTTCTCAGCTATATTTTCTTTCTTTTTTGGTTTGCTTGCTTTTTCCCTCCTTTTTTCACTTTTTAGAAACAAATTTTAATTGATTACTTGTAGAGTATAAAGTTAATGTAACTGCCTTGATAACTCAAAATATAGATGAGTAATTTTTAAATAATTTTTAAATTAGTAAAAAAGTTTTTAATTTTTCCTAAATACATTTGGTTACTTAAAAATAATCCTTTCTTAATGCTTTAATGAAATTTATGTTGCATATGAAGTAATAAAAGTTTAACTTGCTAATGTCAACAAGTATTTTTACACTAATATTTTATATTTTCAGAAAATTTTTGCTGCAAGTGATGAATGACTCCATTTATGACTCATTTAATTAAGCCATTTGAGTTGGTTACTGTGCTATATAATTTCCAATTCTATGCAATCTCCAATGAACACTTGGTACAGAAAAATCAGTACTGTATAAACTCTGTAGCCAAGACACATAATTTCTGACCACCGATAATTATACGAGCAAATCATTTAATTTATCTCAAACACAGTTTTGCTTCTGAATAATAGATACGCTAAAACGAAACTTACGGATTGTTTTGTGACGAAGGTAATGTTCTTAAATTACCGCTGCCAGGCACTGAGCCCTCAGTCACCCAGGCTGCTTCGCTCCTTTCGGGGTTCGGATAACGTAAGGTAGGGGGCCCCACCACCTGCCAAAATGGCGGGGAGTGGCTGAGGGTGCCCCCTCCCCCACCTACCACGAGGTGGCCAGGGGAAATGGGGATAACCCTGTCCACACGCCCAGTTCAGCCATGCTGCCAGGCACTGACCCCCCTTGCCAGACGCACAGGCTGGTGGGGGGGGGGCGGGAGGGATTGGTGGAGAGTAGTGGGTAGTAGGGGTCATTCCCTCTGGTATTCTCCAAATCCAGTCAACCCTCACCAGAAGCAACTAAATCAGCGATTCAGCGGCAGTTGCACACGAATACAGAGGTGAAAAACAAAGAAGTATTCTGGAAAAATGAACATGTCAGATCCGTGGGACACAGCACAATAAGACTGATTATAGAGACAAGCCACCTCAGAAATACAACCACTGTGATCTGCAATGATAGGAACGGAATTTCCCAGTCAGAGATGCCTTCAGCATGACCAAAGGACCCTCCCACTTTAGGGGGTGAGGAAAGCCACAGAGATGGGCAGTGGCCCCACAACAAACTGGACTACAAAACAAAGAAGGAGCAAAATATGACAGAAGATGGGCCAGAGTAGCTAATCAGAAAGAAGGAAGAGGCACTGAAAGAACACAATTATGTGTGAATTGGTTGCCCACGGCAAAAAGACACTTAGAAAACTAAGCACAGGCCACTGTGTCCCAGGAAACCACGTCCACACCAGACAAAAGAACATTGCTACAAGAAAGAAAAGGAAGCACCCAAGGGACTAAAAATTAAACAATAAATGGCAGTGAAAGAAGAGATGGCGAGACCAGGGACATGGGTGAGGGAGGGGTGAGGAACATCCAAAAGGCAAATGTAAGCAAAACTTATTCAATAAAAATATATATTGTTTCAAAAAATAAAGATGATACCATGTGTACATTTAAAAAAATTACCTGTGCTTACTAAATATGATTTCTTACATGCAGAACCTGGGAAAAACAAAACCTGTGCCCCAGTTCTATGAACCCAAAAACATGGCAAATCTCAATTGATATCATCAATGCCTTTCCTGTAGGACATGTTAACATTCCTTTCATGGTGTTTGTGTAGGTAGCATTGCTACCTAATTTTATAGGATGCAATAGCTATAAAAGAAGTAGGCAGATAGGCTATTCAGTGACACTACATAGCTAGGTAAGAAGACATTTCATTAATCCTATTCTATCACAGCATCACTCTCAATATTTCCCCAAGACTTCTTCTATCTTAAATTCTACCTGCTGTGGGAAGAAGTGAGTGGCCTTCAAAGAGAACTATATTGGATTCTGAGTCAGTCGGGGTTTGTACTAGTTGTTCCACTGATAAGAGAGTGCTCTTTCCATGAGTTACTCTTCTTATCATGGGTCTTTTTGTTTCTCATGCTGTAACAAAGGAATTCCCATTCTTTCACCAAAGTGAAATCTTTAATCTTCAATCTTTAATCAATGATATTTGAGGTCTGTATGTAAAGCTGAACAGAAAATTGACAAAAACAACTGAAAATAATCATATTTTTCTAAACTGTTGCACGTCATCTCCCTGATTTTGTTTTTTATTTCTCATATAACCATATGATATAGAATATGTTTAATGATACTAAAATCATCCATTGCCCCATCCTATTTAACACTACTAGTTTAACACATACAGACTTGTACAATCACATACCTATCACATACAATTATCAAATACTAAAATCAGCATTTTATACAATAAAACTTACTGGAAACATTGCTTTGCTTAGAACTGCATTTTAAGAAAAATATATAATGTCACTTGAAATATGCCCACAACTTCAAATTGGTGTGAAAAATACTTGTGAAGAAGAAAGAAAGAAATTTGGAAGTCAAAGGATTTAACTGAAAAAGCATCAATGAATTTGTCTCTAATTTCATCAGATAATTAAAGATCCCTTTCATGCATACCTTATACACTGAAATTTATTACTATTCAGGAAGTCGAAATAAAAGTGGAAATGTATTCACAAAGTTAAAATTAGATTTATGAAAGGAAAATCCTCCAGTTACTTGACACAGGTTCACATTTTGCCTTTGACCACAATGATGGAGCATGAGTTTGCCTGAGCGTTATAATTGATTAATCCCTGATCGATTGCAGCAAGATGCATTTTAGATGACATAGGAATAACTATTAGGAAACTGTCCTTTCAGATAAATGGCTTATAACTTCTATTCACCTATGTTTTGCTAGCATGACTTTTTAAAATAATATTTTATTGAAGATTAGGAGAGAAACAAAAGACTGAAATATTGAACATCTCAAGGGTTTGAAGTAAATTTTATATCTGTCATACCTAATACATGAGAAATTGAGTAAAATATGTTTACACTGCAATAGAATTCAAAAAAATTGTATTAACTATATGTTTTGTAATATTCATATGTGCCCTTGTGAATTTGATTTCTTTCCAGAAAATTTCAAGCCTCGTTTTTAAAACTGCAGCTCAAATGTAATGCCTGATCTCCACTAAATGTTATCTATCCCTTTCTAATAATATTTTATTGGTCTCTGTGGAATCATTTTAACTTTAACTAAATAAAAAGGTAAATACCTTTACAGTAATCCCAAACTTTCTAAAAATATGTATCTAATTAAAACAAGAGTGACTGTTTCATAATTTCTTTATGACATAATCGGTTACTTGGTTCTGATGATAAAAGAAACAAAAGATGAATAGCTTTCATTCATAATTTCTTTAAAGTGCTATACAAACATTTAAGCAATTATCAAAATGCTCATAACTGTTCACTTAGAGTTTTGAATCATAATACAGCATTGTAAAGAACAGCATCTGTGAAAACAAAGGAACAATAAAGCATATTGTTTGTGGAAAGTGAAATGAGAGTGCTATGGGTGAAATGTCAAGGAAATTTTAATGGTAACCTAACCGTTCTAGAAGAAAGAACAGTCTATAGGGATATAATGCCTATAACTAACTGACGTTGTGGCTTTATTCAGTTCACCTATTCTTATTTTTCAAGTGACTTTCCAGCATTTATTTACATTAGTACTATTGAGTAAAAATGTTTGCAGTGATGGAAATATTCATAGTTGTGTTAATATAGCAATCTGTTCATAGATAGCTGTGAGCATTTATTTTTTATTTTGTATTGATTACATATATTTATTTTGCATTGATTACATATATATTTTATATCATTGTATACCCCATTGTTCTCCCACTACCATGTCTCCCATGAACTGTCAGCTTGAGTTCTTGTATTCATCCTTCCCCATATTTCCCACTCCATCTCCCTCCTTTGATGCATGCTTTAGTTGTGTTGTGAGTTTGTTAGTTTTAACTATTTCTTGTCCTACTGTTTGCTTTACCTATATCCCACATATAAGTGAGATCATCTGGTTTTTCTCTCTTTTTTTTCTGGTTTATTTCTGCAAGCAAGATTCCTTCAGCTCCATTCATGTTGCCACAAGTGACATAATGTGTCTTCTTTTATTGTTGAATAATATTCTATTGCTTAAATATACCACAACTTTTTGATCCATTTGTTTGTTTGGGGATATTTGGGCTGTTTCCATATCCTGGCTATTATAAATAGTGGTGCAATAAACATCGGAGTAGAGGTGTCCTTTTGAATTAGTGTTTTGGTGTTCTTTGGGTCGATTCCCAAAAGTGGAATTGCTGGATTAAAGGGTTGTTAATTTTCAGTAATTTGAGGGTCGTTCACACAACTTTCCATAGTGGTTGGACCAGTAATGCACTGGTAAAGACCAATAATGCACTGGTAATATATAACAAATATATTAAAGATAATATCTTCCCATAGAAATTTGATAAATAAATTTTATCAAATTTAGAATTGTATGCATATTGGCTGGCTACTATAGAAGTATAATGTTTTCAGCTACTAATTTTATCTTCAAAAGAAGTAACAGATGAGCCTACTCTAGGAAATAGCTACTATTTTTGCAGACAGACAATGCTTTTTTTCCAAACCTAGAAAACATAAACAATAGAGAAAAATGGAAATGTATCACATGTCCACAAAACATCAAATAATTGCATCCTTTTAATGAAAAATGCAGATGCATTGCTTATCCATGTGGACTTTATTGTGTAGATGAGAAAAAAGAATGAGCTAAGGAAGACTCAGATGAGCAGTGATAAGTTATATGTGAAAAAATTTTGTTTTGATTAATTGACAACTTGATTAATCACATAATGGTCCATTTCTTAAACACTGAATAAAGTTGCAAAATAATTTAGTGGTGCCACACTCTTTTCAGTGGTATTTCTCCTCTTTGTATTTTTTCTTTTTTTTCTTAAATTTATGAAGTACTATAGCATATAAACAACAAAGTAAATAGTACCTGTACAACTTATGTAAGAGTCAAGTTTTAATATGCGTGAACAAATTGTCATTATTACAGTTTTTGAAATGCATAACTTCCCTAATTACAAATTGGACCTCTAAAGATTGGCTTTTGGGTGAGTGAGATAGCATGAATAATTCCACTGGCTTACTTCCCAAAGAAATAGACAAAGATTATTAAGAAGTGAGAGAAGTGAGCAAAATATACTGTATGATTTTACTTTGTAAAACTCTTGACAATGTGAAATCATCTATGAGGACAGAAAACAAATTCATGATTAGTGGGGGAGGGATGAGAAGAAAGGATTCCATAGATACCAGGGAATTTGGGGATATAATGGTCACAATTATGTTGATTGTGATGATGGTTATACTGGTATAAACAAACAGCAAATCTTATTAAACAGTATCTTTTAGTAATGTATTAATTAAGGTCAAGTGTATTATCAAGTTCATCTCAATAAAGCTGTTTAAAAAATGTAGAAACTAATATCCAAAAGCAGCTGAAAATACATTCTACACAAGTCTGGTGGTTTTAAAATAACATGAAAGAAAATTGATATTTGAAAATAAATTCATTCCATGTTCTAGCTTGTAAACCAAATTACTGCTAGAGCTGTAACCTTTGAAGTCTTCAATTTCTTATTAGTAACTGAATTTTACCTCTGAGTTTCTTTACAGAGCTTGCCCAAGAACTTGTATCAATCTCTGAGCAAAAGGTCAGAATGTTCTGTCATATAATATGGGTTTTCATTATTTCCTTATAAACTATGACATTTTCAAAATGTCAGCTCAGAGAAAACTTGCCTGTTTTCATTCTGTTTTTCTTCATATACACTAGAAAATGTATTGTATGTAATGCATATGAAACAAGTTTTTATTGTGATGTGTAATAAATGATAATAAATATTAGTATAGAGGATTTTTTTTACCTTTCTTAAAAATTTAAAGACAGGTTGAGATAAGTTTGTTTCTAAAGTATTAAGAATATATATTGCATTCCATTTTGTTATACAGCAGGAACCTAGGAACCCCAACCCTGCTAGCTCCAAATAGAACTGCTATCTGTCACATCAAGACATAGCATTCTAGCTGGGTGTGGTGGTGTTCGCCTGTAATCCCTGTAATCCCAGCTACCTTGGAAGGCTGAGGCTAGGGATCACTTGAGTCTGTAGGTTCGGGACTCTCCCAGGCAACATAGTGAGACTTAGTCTCTAAAAAATAAAATAAAATAACAATAATAATATGTAGCATTCTCTGTTGCATAAAATGTTCAATGGAAAGGAACTTTTGTAAAGTTAGTGTACAATAAAGGGAAGACAAGAGAAGGGCAAAACAAAAAATATGGTTTCCAAATCAAAGACCCAAAGTTATCCATTCCTTCATGGGTAAATGCCCAGCCAAAAGGGTTTTGCCAAAGCATGCTGATGCTTGAAAACCTGCCACAAGTCCAAGGTACTTTCTGATGGGGACCCACAGGAAGGGGGCAGAAGGGACCCAGCACATCTGGGTGAGATGAATGAGAGACCCATATCTGTTTCAAGTGCTTCCTGCCATGTCCCTAGGTCCCTGCTTCCAGTCCAAGGTTGAGAAGAAAACCCAGCTTCTTCACATGTCTCTGCCCCGTGTGCCTCCTTCAGGCCTCATTCTTGCTTTCCCTCTTTCTCCTTCCTTCTTTTTCACTGCCCAGTGTCACCCTTCTAAGGGTGGGCCAGGTAACCGGGAGTCTCACCTTTCCGTGCGGACCATGCTGTCACATTACCAGTCATATGTTCCACTTTAAATATCTTGCACTTCATTTTTTATGGCATCTAAAGTCACAATTATATCAGTGAAATTCACAAGGAGTCTTAAAATGAAAAAAAGGAGACATCAATAAGATAGGGTGTTCAAATTTATATAATTAAGTAGTATCAATAACCATCCCATAAAGTAGAAATGTTTTTTCCAGCAAAATAATTTTCTAACACATAGAAACATGTATTCAGTATGTACTTATCTTGCACGTTTACTCACAAATGTCTCCCAAATTATGACTGCTTTAATTTTAAGCATGTACTAAAAATTATCTTAGTTAAGATATGCTAAGTGCCTCTAGGTGAATAATATTCTGAATATATTGTACTGGTTATGGGCAGAATTTATTTTAGTTAAATTAATTCTATAAATTCAGAGGACTGAAAAACATGTACGTTTGTATCTAATTTTAGACAAAATAAGGTGCAGCAATATCTACCTGTATTTCAGGTTAATTTTCTCTAGTTTTTCTGATAATGGAACCACTTACCACACCTGTTGGCACACGGCAGACTCTACGGTGATGATGAAGCATCCATAATGGCTTTGGCAACTCTAGGGTCACATATGAGGGAACTCTCAGGCTCTGTTTTTCCTGTGCAACTGATTCTTTGTTCATTCCTTTTCTTGGTCACTACTGCACTCCCATGGTTAGGAGTGCTTTTAATAATATCAGTTGCAAAGTCCTTATTTTTAAATTCTACATTAAGTGGTTCTCTAATTTCCTATCAGGAAAACTTGTATCTTCTAAGAAAGTCCGCAGCCCCTTCCAAGTAGTCAGGACAGCATTAATTTGTTATCGGCTGCATCCGGACCATCCGTATTATTGGCAATGACTGTCCAGGTATCATAGTCAATAAGCTCAGAACTTTCACCCTGATCACCTTGTTTCCAATTGCACACTTATCAATTGGACCATTGTCACCACTACAGTTTTGTGTTTGTTGCTGTGTCTTGTGTCTTCCCAAGTGTGAGAGATGGCCCGAGGCTTCCAGACATAGCCTTTGTAAGGGAACACATTTGCACCATAGTAGAGTTTTCCTTTTTTTACATCTTGTTCCATTGGATCTAAAAAGTCCTTTATAGCAATTTCCACACTGACATTAGATCAGTGTGGTACTTTAACTTCCATGTGGAGCACATCCTTATCTGCATAAATTGGAATATTATGAAATGGGAATATGCACTGTCCTTTTCATTTCTGAGGAATATTCTACATATAATGGCGAAGGGCCCCTTGTGTTCCTCTTGGGATGTGTTACTGTCACTGCCCAACCCCCACATAGAGTCAACTGACAAGGTAAAAAAATATTTTAAATGGTTCTTTTAAAAATGATATTTGCATTAATTTAACTGCTGAGAGTTCTTAATATAGTCTATTGATTTTATAATACATTATTCAGATCTCTCCTCAGTCAAAAATTTAGAAAGCAATTTCTTTTACTCAATTGCATACATATTCCAAAAACAACTAATCCCACGTATTTCTTCATTTCAACTGTTTTTTAACTTTTATAAGACCTTTGACTTCCACTTAGGCTACAACAATTTAGTATTGACTACAGTATATCTTATCGTTTAAATTATTCGTTATGGTACTGAATTTAGGCAAGTATGTGATGGAAAATTGTATTATGAAAAGCAAAATTGCATTTTTATTTCTAACAGTTGTGTGTGCATGTTTGTGTGTGTTCACGCTAGTAGAGTAGGAAATCAATGTGTCAGTTTGAGAAGACTGCTTTCCAGTTGTCACATACTTCATAGAATCAATGAAAATGAGCATCAGAGGACCTCATAGCTATTTTCAGAAAAAGAAAGGTCAACAAAATATTTTCTCTTTTATAAAAACTAAAGCAGTTGCTACAATTGTTTACTAAATGAGAAGCTTCCAAATATTGCCTGCCATAGTTATTATTTTTAAATTAACATAAGATGATTAGCATCAACATATTAATCATAAGGCTAGTGATTAAACATAAAATTAGCAAATGAATCTTATTTGCATTCATTTAATAATACCTGAACTACATGATGTCAAAACACTACAAAATACAAATATAAAGAGAAACAAGCATTGCTTTCTGTTAACCATTGCTTATTTGGGTTGATCTGGAATTTATATTTAGCATAGTAGAAAAACTGGTTCAGGACATGCCTCCTGATATAAATTACCACTGTCAACAAGGTAAATTAAGGCAAAAAGTTTTCAATACAGGAATTTGAATGGTATAAGGAAAACATCATTTTAGACCAATTTTTGGACAAGATTCTTCTCTGAGAACACTTTTCACAAAACAATGGAAAGATTTAGTCTGGTGGGAATGCAAAAATCTCAGGGCCTACAGGAAACAAATATGTGCAGAATGGGTGTGCTTTCTGTTTCCTTAGCTTACAAGTCAACTTCCTGATCTCTTTCTAAGGACTGCAGTGAATAAGGCAAGACTCAGTCAGGACTACTGGAAAATGGCTGTTGTGGGATTGAAAGCCAGGTAGAGGTATCAGAGATTATTTGAATGAATTGATCCAGAAAGACATTTTTTGGATATATTTGGACTTTGATATATTGATAAAATATACATATAAACTGTAAAAATAAAAGTAAACAACCTTATCAAAGAAGAGATGCAGTGGCATTTTTAAAAAATTCAAAAATAACCTTCTATATTGAGAAATAATAAAAAAGGGAGAATAAAAATTATCTGAAAGCTCTATAACTTTGGCTACCAAAATTATAAAAGGCAGAAGCAGTTTATGATTGACCTAGTACATAGTTTTATTATCTGCTAAGAGTTTTGAGTTTTTATAAGTGAATCAGCTATAAAACCTTCAACTCAACCTTACTATCTTTTATCCAAGCAGAGACCCTTGATAACTGGAACATTAAAACACATACTTATATCACAGCTTCAGAGTTTTACTAGCCTGCTTCTCTTAGAGAATTATCCAGCATTCTTAGGGTAAGCAGATGGTCACTGTTTTAATAAAATGCCCACCTCCTCTTAATGAGAAACAGAATAAATAAGGGCAAACATGATCTTGTGGACCATCTGTGAACTACTGAACTATTGAACATATTGAACAATCCAGTTACTCAGCCTTACTCATTTTAAAGTCAGTTCAAATATGAGAACACAAAACATAATGCCCCAAAGTAGTTTCTCCTTACTTAAAATATACATTTGCCAATAATATAGAAAGACAAGATACTAGTCCATGTCATACCCAATGCATTTATAGGTCTTAAAAGCCTTTGCCCATAGAAAATGTACATATAACACCAAAATACACTATATCCTACATATATATTCATACATATGGAAATACAGTTTTATATTTGATAATATAACATGTGTGCTATATGTACATAACTATATATGTATATAACATATATATAGCATATATAGCTGTGTGTTTCCATATAAAGAACTAAAATAGTGTATATACACATATGTATACAAAATTCTAACTATTTCTAATATTATCTCAGAAAAACCAAATGAAAGTTTGAAATTTAACGTGCATGCATTTTCACATTTGTATTTTCATGTCCTTCAGAAAAAAAAATATTCTTCAAATTGAAATAACTGATCTATATGGTTTTTCTATTCTTAAAATTTTGAGGAAATGCCATACTGCTTTTCACTGTGGAAAAACCTATATTCCCACCAATAGTATATAAAGGCTCCCTTTTTTCCACATCTTCACCAATATTTGTTTCTTGTTTTTTTCATAGAAGTTATCTCAACAGGTGTAACCTGCAAACCCAACTATGGTTTGGGTTTGCATTTTCTTAAGAGCCCATTTTGAGCATTTTCTCATGTTCTTGTTGTTGGCTATCTGTATGTCTTTTATTTTAAAAAGTATCTATTCAGATCCCTTGCTCATGTTTTTAAACTAGGTTATTGTATTTTTTATTCCTTTGTGAGTTATTTGCGTATTTTCTATATTAGTTCTTTGTTGGACACATGATCTGCAAATATCTTGTCCCATTCAGTAGGTAACCTTATCATTTTATGTTTTCTCTTACTGTACAGAAGCTTTTTTAGTTTCATGTCCCATTTGTTTATTTTGGCTTTTATTGCCCTTGTGTTTGAGTGAACTGTGCTGAGACTGTGCTAAGGTTGATGTCAAGGAGCTTACAGCCTTTGTTTTCTTCTATGTATCTTATGGTTGCAGGCAATACATTCAACTGTTTCTTCACCTTTTTAGTCATTAAAGTAGTATCTATAAATGACAACAACTGGAGTTTCCCAACCGGGACGCTGTTGAACCCTAGTTTATATAACAAGATGTCACTAGAATCTCCATGAAAGGACATGATTAAGCAAAAACAATTCTCTTTGCAAAACTTTATTGAAATGTTTCATAAATATATTAAATTATATTCTCCATGTTTTTGTCATTTATATAGAGAGAACTGCTTTTTAAAAAAATGTTAGCATATAAGAAATGGTTGAACAAAAAAGTTTTACTTTCATTTCTATTTTTTTAGTATTACATAATTCTATTTAATATATAAATATATAAAAACTATATGTATTTTTTACATCATTGCATTCCCATGATTCTCCCACCACCACATCACAAAAATCATATTGCAAAATATAAAATAAAAAAAATTAAAATAATCATAAAAATAAATAAAAATTTTAAAAATCATATAGCAAAAACCATATTGCTCTTTTGTACTTTTTCCCACTTGGTTGTGTATCTTTTTGTTTTAATTATTGTCTCTTTTGCTGTACAGAAGTTTTTAGTTTGGTGTAGTCCCAGCTGTTTATGTTGTTCTTAATTCTCTTTCCATGTATAGATGTGTCCTGAAAGATATTTTTGTGGTCATGCAGTCTTTTGCCTATATTTTCTTCTATGTATTCAATAGTTTTGTATCTTACATTCAGATTTTATAAATTTTGAGTTGATTTTTGTGTATGATGTAAGGTAGTAGTCTAGATTCATTCTCTTGCAAGCACCAGTCCAGTTATTTAGCACCACTTAATGAAGAGGCTATCATTATTTCAATGTGTTTATTATCCCTTTGTCAAAGATTAGCGGACATTCAATTGTTAGCATTCTATTCTGTCCCACTGGTGTGTGTATCTGTTGCAAAAACATACTTTTAACTTTCCATCTCACATGACACTAGTCTTCCAGCAATGCACAGTGAATAGCCCCTTTACCAACTGTATTAAAAAGCATCCAGTCCTAATTGACAGTCAATGTACAGAAGGACAATGCTTCTTTGGCTAAGTCCACTCTGAATTTTGATGTGAGATGAAAGAAACTATCGGTAATAGAAATTTTAATTAGAAAGAAGAAATTTTCACATATTTTGACCAAGCTATTTTCAGTGCTTCAAAAACATGTATTATGTAGATTAAGAGTAAATAAATATTATATTTCATATTTTATTTATTATGTTATATTATTTATTGTGCTTTTTATATTTTTAAATGTTATTAGTATTTACATAGTCTAATGTGATTATTTTTGCCAATGGTATATGCAATGGAAGGAGAGAATTCTAGGTCTGTAACTATGTATAATTTTGATAATGTTAGATGTAGATTTAATATTCAGGTTCTTTCACTGCACTATTGCAACAGAGGTCACAAAATAAATCCTTCAATACAGTGACAACCACTCATTGTTATATATCAGTAGGGCTGCATTTTTAAGTTTCCCTATTCCATTGTGGGAAATAAGTTAGAGATGCCACAGACACCAGCCAAGTTATAAAGCTGCTGAAGTAAGTAGCTCAGCATTTGAGAAGTAAAAGTGCTGATAATTTCAAATAGGTATTGACATTTTAGAATAAAACATGATAAATCAGTAAAATATTCAAAAGTAAGTGATTTAGAAGTTACTACCTAGAAAAGCAAAATCACATGGATGGTTAGAGCTATTAATGCCAGTGTGCAAAATTACAGGCATAAATGCTAGGTCAACCTGTAGTATAAAACATTGGAAAGATTCCATTCTCATAAAGCATAAGTTGATGTATTGATAATATGTCACATTATGCTGAAGAGGCTTTGTGAACAAAATGATAATAAACAATAGCTTCTGTGTCCAAGTTGGTGAGTCATCAGATTTTTGCCAATAATTGTAAACCAGAAGGAAAAAGGTAAATACTGGATGTTGTCACTTATATGTGGAGTACAGAGAAAACAAAGGGTCAGAAGAAGAAACTTTAAAACCAACCCTTGATAACTGATAATTAATCTTCAGTTTTCAGAGGAGAAAGGGGAAAGAAAAGGGTGAAATCAGGTGAATAGGAAGACCACAATGTGCTCTGTAGAGGACTATGGTTGCTTTGGAAGTGGGAGGACTAGAGTGACTACAATGGAGGTGGGGAGGTGAAGCTTATCCTGTCCAAACATTAGCAAAGATGTAAAATAATGGCATTTCAATAAAAATAGAAGTTAAAAAAATTGTCACATTGGATTTTTTTTTCCAATATCTGTAAGTGAGAGTGAAATTTAAGATAAGTTTTCTGAAACAAAGAGCTACCTAAATGAACAGAAGTCAAGATAGAGGCAATGTCTTATTTTCAAATCTGGAAATAAATTGTTTCAAGAGAAACTGTGCTTTTCTCAAATATAGTTTGGAGAAATTATACTGATGGTCTCTCATGGTTTGATTGATCTGCAGCTTATAGATGATCATAATTTATGCAAAAAATTCTTCATAAATGTGGTGATATAAATTCTATGAGAGACTCTGAGTTTAGCACTTGAGGCAATTTTGACAATCTCTTATTCCAATAAGCAGAGAAATACTCCATAAGCAGTACATACCACTTTACATAATGATATAATTATTTGGGGACAAAGAAATAGTTGCAAAGTTCATGTGACAATCAATAGAATAATCAGTATATTAAGCAAGTGAGATACAATCTTGGTCTCCAAGAGCAAATAGTAATTAGTTTGAAAGGAGTGGATAAGAGCTCCAAACACAAAAATAATATGAGATAGAGAGTTTTATTCCTTTATCGGGTAGGACAGTGAGTCAATATTATATTGAGCTCTTACCATATCTCAGGTATTGTGGTAGAGGTTGTGGACCCACTAAAAGAACAAGACAATTATACCAGTTTTTTGAAAGCAATTATTGGGAAATAAGTAAAGAAGGTGTTTACTACATCCTTTATCATCAACATTATAGAAAACTACAATGGTGGTAAATGATGCTCGTTAATTGACTTAAAATTTTAAAATGTTCGTTCTCCTAGGAAAAAAGTTTTCATGATATAAAAATTTATTATGAAAAACATTTTTCATAATATAAATATTATTTTCATAGGCATAAAAATAATGAAATATTGACATAATTGGAGCTTTACAGAAATGTTATTAGCAAAATGTCAGGGATGCTAAAACTAGATAGCTAAAACACATGTAGATATTTTGTTTGTACATTAAAAGAAACATGACGGATTTGTGTGTGTGTGTCTAAGTACAGACATTTTTATTTCAGTCAGGCACACAGTTAACTGATGAGCCATTGACTTCTTTCTCATTTTCCATCATGGAAAATATAAAATACAATTGGCTCATAACTCTGAATATTTATATTATTTTTAACATGATTTTAGATGAATTATGAGAATTTTATCTATTCTGTGTATCAGTTATACAGAACAAATTGGGTAAATTTTGATTATTCACAGCTAAATTACAGCTAAAAATAGTATTTTTAGCAAAATTTTACTGCATTTCCCCATAAATTATGGATTTGAGAAAAAAACAAACAAGCAGAATAATAAATCAAACAATAATAATGCGTAACACTTTATAAGAGTTTATGGGAAATTACTTAACCCACAGTTAGGAAGAAGAAAAAAGGAGTTACTAAGAGAAAATCTTGACAGTTACATGAAAACTTAACCAGAACAATTGCTAGTGTATGACTGTGTGGCAGCCAGTGACCACACATGGTTAAGAGGTGTGTGCCCTTAAGAGAAGTTCAACTGTCCACCACACAAAGGCAAAGGAAGCAGACTTCTAGTGTGTCTTTTACATTATTTTGACTGTTTATAAGAACTTTTTGTTTTTAGATTGTTATTTATTTGTTGCTAATATATTTATGCTTATATGTATATATAATATATATATTACATATATAATATATATTATATGTATATTATATATATACATATAATTATATTGCATCATTGTATTTCCCAGGACTCTCCCCCCATCACTCATGACCCTTCATCTTATCCTCTTGTGCTCATCCTTTCCCTGATTTCTCCCTACCCTATTCCCCTCCCCTGCCCTAGCTGCTTGCCCCAGTTCTGTTTTTAGCCTGTTTTGACTTTTTCTTGATCTTTTGTTTGTTATACCTATATCCCATCTATTGGTGAAACCATAAGGTTTCTATCTTTTTCTTTCTGACTTATTTCTGCTAATATAATTTGCCTCTAGGTCTGTTCATGTTATCACAAATGCTTCATATTTGTCCGTTTTGATTGCAAAATAATATTCAATTGTGTAAATATACCACATCTTTTTTCAACCATTGATCAGTTTTTGGGTATTCAGGTTGTTTCCACATCCTGGCTATTGTAAATAGTGTTATGATAAACATCCAAGTACAGGTGTCTTTATGAATTAGTGTTTTGATGACTTTTGGGTAGATTCCGAGAAGTGGGATTGCTAGATAGAATGGAATTTCCATTTTCAGTAGTTTGAGGGTCTTCCACACAGCTTTCCATAGTAACTGGACCAGATTGCATTACCACCAACAGTGTAAAGGTGTTTCTTTTTTTTTTTTCACATTCACAGCAGCATTTTTTGTTGCCCACTTTTTTGATATGGACCATGCTGATATAAAATTATATTTCATTGTGGTTTTGATTTACTTTTTAGTATGTCTTTTAATAGAATTGATGTATACAAAGAGAAGAATGACTATTTCCAAAAATATTCCAGCTTCCCATTGGAACCCTCCAAATTACCCATCCCCTAGTGGGAAAATGCCCAGCCAAACAGGGTAAACCCAAAGCAGTGCCATTTATGCCTGAAAACTTGCTCCAAGCCTTCTGACAGGGAATTGCAGCAAAGCTGTTCATTTATGCCTGAAAACTTGCTCCAAGCCTTCTGACAGGGAATTGCAGCAAAGCTGTTCAGCAGATCACAGAGAGCTGGGACAAAAGTAGGGTCCACATCAAGATGATGCCTGACATTGTCTCTGTCAAGCCTCCCCACATGTCTCTCACTCGTGTCTCTTCAAGTATCTTTTCCATGAGTCTTCTCCATGTTCCTGGGTGCAAGTCAACAATGAAAAAAACAAGAGAGACAGGTCTGTTGCCTTCCTTTTCTAGGGGTTTCTCATCTCCGCCCCTTATTCCCGTTAGTTCCCCATTTCAGAAAGTCCACTTCATGGCATCTGGGACACATAATCTGAGGCAGCTGCATCAAAGAGAGGTAGAGAAAATGGTACCTCCCCTTACAAAATTGTGCCTGTAACTAAATGGTAGAGGAAGAACATTCATTCTAGGTGACAGAACATATGCCATGGCTCATGCAATAAACTGTGTAAATAAAAAAAAATCATTTAATTTCAAAGTTAAAGCATTTCAAACTAGAATTCCATGTCAGATATGAAGGTAGGATGTGTGAGACATGAACCTGGACAAAAAAAATTTTTTTTGGCAAAGACTGGCGTTTACACCAAATTCCTCTAAAGTATTATAAGTGCTTGTGTGTCAGTCAGAGTTATGCACTTGAAGAAGAAAACATTGATTTGGCCAACTGGAACATGGAGCAGTCCCAAACTGGTGGTACAAAAATACAGACAAGAAATCAATTGAGAGTCAATGTTAGAAGTCAAGAAAAGGACATTCATGACAATGAAAACAGGACATTTGCTTACTGTGTATGATAATAACTGCCTGGAAGTGGTTTTCAGAAATAAGGAAAATATAAAATCAGTCAGATTAAAGGCATTTGGGTAACAGTTTTCATCAATGTATAGGAACACATAGGGAAAGACCTATTCTAGAAGTGGGGACACAGAAAAGCCAACAGGACTGAGGTGTTGGACACTGAACATCTTCCAATCTGGAGCTCAGCTATGAAGTGGAGACTTTGGGCATGGAGCTAGTGTTTCTCTAAAGTCAGGAACACCTAGTCAACATTCAGATAAGTGAAGGACATATATGGATCTTGTAAATGTCACAATGGAAAGGTAGAGACTAGAGAACAAGGAGAGGTTGATGGAATAAGAATTACAGAGCATCTTAAGGGTAAGAATTAGGGGGAAGATAGGTGCACTGAAGGGGATAATAATACTTTGACAGAAATAGACACACAGGAGAATAAATAATACACGGTTAATCAGCTTCAATCTCTTCATTACAATTTAATGTGATGTTTCCAATAATGGTATAAGCTAGGTCTTTACTGGAGTTAGAGGTTTTACAGAACAATCAGGAAGCCTGAACACTATTTTGTTTTCAAGCAGTACTTAGGGACTGATGCAGATGACCTTATGTGATACATGTTTCATTGATAATTTCCTTTTTTTCACTGTTAATAAATTAGCTAGATCATCTGAGAAAACAATTGTGCTTTAAGAAAAATTGCATTATCTATATTTGCAATAACATAACTACATTTTCCAACCTTCTATTGAATATGCTATGAATGTATGGGTTTTCTGTATATCTGCTTCTGAGTCCAATCAGGAAAGAGAAATTATACTTGTTATTTTAAAAGAAGGAAATTAAAATAGAAAAATAAATAAATAAATAGATAAATAAATAGATAAATAAATAAATAAATAAATAAATAAATAAATAAAACCTTGGTGTGAATTTAACTTGGTGACAAAAAAGCCAAAAAGAGAAGTTGTTATGGGATGAGCAACTGCAAGAAGCAGCTGCCACACCCAGATCTAGTCAAATAAATCAAGAAGCTGGAGTTACTCAGTTTAAGCATGCAGGGAAGTGACCCTAGGTTGTTGGTATGCGAACTTTAGAGGGAGGCTTGATGCTGGTATCTCTGTCTGGAGAAGGCACCCGGTGAACCAGGAACCTAGACTTCTAATCTGGGGGCGACTGAAGGAGTTACATTGAGGTTTTGCATATATTAAAAAAAAAAAAATGCAAGCAAATTCAAATTCTACCACTAGAAGGTGCTGATGCTGCCATTCTCAGAAAGAGCGGCTGGCCTCGTTTTTCACCGGAATGTGAAGCCGCTGAGAAATGAACTGGAAGGAATCAGTCCCAAACCTCCGTTTTCCTTCTACCATTTTCTTTTATTGAAGTTAACCAGGAGAACACCTGACAAGGCAGGGATGTGGTTTGCAGAGTTCCAGTTCACAAAACCAAGTATAATACAGGACGCAGTTACCTGTGAGAGGCAGGTAACTGTTGTTGACTTAATTTTCTGTTGACTTAATTACCAGCACATTACACATTACTTAACTGTGCATACAATATACCTGAATAAAAAAACAAAAAACAAAAAACAAAAACCTTCTTATAGAAAAGTGCCTGCATGTGATGTATGACTTTTATACCTCTATATCTGTATGTACTTATAAATGAAATGTGTTTTACTAAGATACACTTCTTGGGGTGTAGTTCAAAAACGGATATCCTTTAACTATCTGACATGTGTGTGTGTGTTTTTTTTTTTAATATTGGACAGTGGGTTTATTTAAATTTTGATTTTCTGGCATTGTTTCTATACCTTTAGTAATCTAATTTAATATTTGAATAAATTGTCTTCTATCTTACAACAGCTAGAAATACTACTGTGGCAATAAAACCTTATTGGCCTTAGTAAATGAAAAATGAATTAATATCTGGCTTGCAATAAAACCTTATTGGCCTTAGTAAATGAAAAATGAATTAATTTCTGGCTTGCAGCTCTAGCTGACATACTACTTCATTATGAGCAAAAGAAATCAGCAAATCTGCCATGTGTCAGCATCTTCCTACTCTTGTTACTTCACCTGTGAGTTGAATCCACATAGTATCCCAAGACAGAGACATAATTGTTGGCTCCTCTGGCACTTTGTTTTGAAATATATTTGTCTGAATATCTTAAATCATACGAAAATGTTTTTCTCCTACTGTGCACTTTTCATCAAATTTAATTAAGCACCCCCTATTATATTCATTATATAAATATAATGAAATTATATTTTCATTCACTGAAATAGAAATAAGATATAAATATTTAAGTGCATGTAATAAGGCTATAGATAGCACAAAGGAAATTAATATATACCTTAATTTGAGCTCTATTATTTCAGAAAAGCTTGAGAATTGTAAAGGTCAAGAGCCCAGTTAGGATTATCTTGAAAGCTTGTCCAAGGAAGGGGATAAACATTAAATAATTGAAGATGAGAAAGAATATCCTTTTAAGGTGTTCATGTTATGGGCAAATTACTTCTAGAGTATAAATTACTAAGTACTTTTATAGGAAACTGGCTAACAGAAAGTGATAAAGTATATCTATTTCATTATTTCACTAAAGTCTTTACTAAATAAGAGTCTTGGATGAACATTTTAGAACTCAGACGTTATTTACATCATTTTTAAGATTGCTTTTGATTCATATCAGTTTTTATGTAGGTAATATTGCTTACAATACTGTATATGATTTAGGTGTTCACAGCTTTATATATATACATATTATATATATAAAACCAAAATATATACCTTAATTTACCATTAAATTTCCAGTATTGGGGAGAACTATAAGATTGAGAGTTCATATGCATATAGCCTGAGTAGTTTGCAATATTCATTAATGAATCCTGTTATAAAATTGTGAATTTGTATAGAAAATAAGGAAAGATCACATGAATTAAGATTGATTCTGCAATAGAAGTTTAAAGCATTCAAGATATTGGAAGTTCAAGACTGAGTAATTTTAGATTATTTACAGGAAAATCAATATATTATATGAACTTAAACATGATTTAGCTATATAATTTTAGACATGTGGTGATAAAGAAACAAAAATAAACAAACTCTTAGGTACAAAAACAAATTCCTAGTTACAGAAAACTGATGGTTATCAGAGGATATTGGAGGATGGGTAAAATAGGTAAGATCCCTGATGATGAATTTAAAGCTAAATATTTGTCATAGTATTTACAGATATAATATTTATAGATGTAGATTTACAATATTATATGCCTGATATATTTGCAAAAAAAAAAAAAAGACAATGACTTGAGTTCTTACTTAGAAAAGAACCTGGTTGTCTGTTTTTGTACCAGTATCAAGCTGTTTTAATTACTATGGCTTTGTAGTACAGTTTGATATCTGGAATTGTAATACCTCCATTCTCCTTTTTTCTGGTCAGAAGGTTTTTTGATATTCAAGGTCTTTTGTTATTCCATATGAATTTCAGTAATTTTTGTTCTATCTCTATAAAGAATATCACTGGATTTTTATACAGATTGCACTGAATCTGTCGACTGCTTTCAGTAGGGTGGCCATTTTAATGATGTTTATTCTTCCAGTCCATGAACAGGGAATGTCTTTCCATGGAACAGAATTGAGTGCCCTGAAGTAAAACCACACATATATAGTCAATTAATCTTTGACAAAGGAGTGAAAAAGTTACACTGGAAAAAGGACAGCCTTTTCAATAAATGGTGCTAGGAAAACTGGTCCAAAACAGCAAAAAAAAAAAAAAAAAAAAAGGACCAAGACAGCTCTCTCACACCATGTACAAAAATCAACTCAAAA
Organism: Uropsilus gracilis; assembly: GCA_004024945.1. NCBI lineage: Eukaryota > Metazoa > Chordata > Mammalia > Eulipotyphla > Talpidae > Uropsilus > Uropsilus gracilis. The sequence continues at coordinate 79,409 of PVHY01003384.1, forward strand.
GGGATAAAAGACTTGGATGTAAGACCAGAAACCATAATATACATAAAGGAAAATGTGGGCAAAACCTTACATGAGTTACAATCCAGAGATTTCATACCTGGATACATTTATAGCAGGTGAAAAAATGAAGGAAAACACACAGCTGTTACTACATCAAACTAAAAAGCTTCTGTACAGCAAAAAACACAACAGAGTAAACAAAAGAAACCCAACTGAGTGGAGAAAAAAAAATTTGCCCTCCACACAAGTGATAAGAGTGATAACAAAGAAACACAATGAACTCATACAACTTAACAAAAACAAAGTAAAAAACCCAGTTAAAAAATGGAGAGAAGAATTAAAAAGACACTTCTCCAAAGAGGAAAATACAAATGGCCAATAGGCATATGAAAAAATACTCAACATCACTAGCAATCAGGGAAATGCAAATCAAAACCACAATGAGATACCACCTTACACCAGTAAGAATGTCCCACATCCAAAAAACAGGCAACAACAAGTGCTGGTGAGGATGTGGAGAGAAAAGAACACTCTTAACACTGCTGAAGGGAATGTAAACTGGTTTAGCCAGTATGGAAAGCTATGTGGAGGATCCTCAAATTAATGAAAATGGAACTACCATTTGACCCAGCAATTGTTCTCTTGGGAATCTACCCAAAAGAGACCTCAATGCTTGTACAAAGGGATACCTGTGCTCAGATGTTTGCTGTAGCATTATTTACAATTGCAAGTACATGAAAGCAACTTAAATGTCCCAAAACAGATGACTGGATGAAAAAGATGTGGTATATATACATGATGGAATATTACTCATCAATTAAAAATGACAAATTTGGTGATTTTATGATAACATGGATGTACTTAGAAGAAAGCATATTAGCAGAAACAATTCAGAAAGAAAAAGACAGAAACCAAATGGCTTCACTATTATATGGAACATAGGAAAAATAAAGTCATGAGGAAAAGTCAAAACAAGCTAACAGCCAAATTAAAGTACACAACTTGAAGTGGGGGGCGGTAGAGGATGGAAATGATCAGGGAGGGTGGGGGGTGAACTCCAGGGATTACAAAGATGTGAAATTTATATATAAATAAAATATTAAAAAAATAACCTGGCTGTGAACAGGGAGAAAAATTAATGTATCAAAATAAGATCTCATGTCTGAGAACTAATTTTAGAATATTTATTCTAAGTACCATTTAAAATTTATGAGACTATACTGACACAATAGATGAATTGATTTAAATTAGAAAAATCAGATCTTTAATTGATGAACTTCATTTATAGCTCAAATAATCAGTTTAAAGTGGCCTTATATTTCCTTCTAAAGTCTCAAGGTATATAGGGGCATTATTGATTGATATTGAATTACTATTTTTCTTATTTTTTTTCAAGAATTAGAAAAGGACTCCCAGGTGGCATATTTTAGTAAACCAGTCTTCCAGTTGATCCCTATTTCTTTGTATTCAGACCATGTCATCTTTTCTTCTATCAAATGGATGTCACCTATGAAGCTAATATCAATTGCAGTAATGTTGGGTGTTAACTGAGGTTAGATCATAACTGTGTTTCTGTCTTGTACACTCTTAAGTCCCTATTCTATAAGAGGCTTGTTGACATGTCAGGAGAATACATAAGAAAATATGGTGGGGTCAAATTTACAAGGAAAAAAAACCTTCCATCAATTGCTGGGGAAAAACTAAGAGCTCCTGAAAACTCTGTGCAAATGAGCCATTTAGGAAGTGGTACCTGCAACCCAAATAAATCTCATGGTTGCAGGTATCATTTTTTTAAATTGATATAATATTTCTTTAAATGTTGTATATGATTTAGAGGTATAGGATCATCATTCAGGTCATCACCGACTAGATAGATACCCATAGTCCCTAGATAGACTAGATAGATACCCATGCCCTACACAAGTTAGACTGACAAATATGGATGTGCATTCCTTTTTACTCTAGAATTAAGACAACAAACAAATCCACATTCATTTTTGCAAGGGTGGTACCATATACACATGACTGTATCTACAGCCAGTTCCTGCACACATCCCTGTTTTAGCAACTGATATATACAGGTACTAGGATGGCATATACAGTAACACATAACTGAATAGAATTATTTTCCAATTTATTACTCTTTATTTCTAATATATTTTAAAGTAGCATCATATTATGATATTACATACATTCATTTGTGCTTCATCATAAATCAACATCCATATGGATACATTAAGTTGATCATTTAAAAAGTTCCTCCAATTCCATACATCAGCATAAAGTTTATCCCTTTTATTCAAATAAAAATATTAATGGGAAGTTGGGTATTAATAGTAAGTATAGCAGGCTGCTCTAATGAACTATTCTGTACCTTGTTTTCAGCCAAGGCACTAACACAAATCAATTGAAAGTAATGTGGAATGCTGCCAAAAATGGATCCCAAAGAAGAAGCAAAGAAAATAAAATTAAATGTCTGCTGTGTTCAGGAAGATGGATGTCACATTATCAAAAGAGCACCAATCTTTTATTAAAAAGACTTTTCCAGTTTTGTTTTTTTTTTTCCCTCTCTGGTCTGCAGCACAATTTACAATAGCCAGACTATGGAAACAACCCAAATGTCCCAAAACTGACAAATGGATGAAAAAGTTAGGGTATAGGTACACAATGGAATAGTATTCATCAATCAAAAAGGCAAATTTAATGCATTTGTGATAACATGGATGAACCTAGAAGGAATCATTTTATCAGAAATAAAACAGAAAGATAAAGAGAAAACTGGATGATCTCACTTATATATGGAATATAGGGAAAAAAACAAAAGAACAGGGAAGAAATTTTATTAATAATTCTGTTGTTTACATATTTATGTGTTTTATTTATATATAACATATATAGCATATATATGTATGTATTATATGTATATATTACATTATATTATATATAATTACATATATAATATGTATATATTATTTATAATAGATATATATTACATCATTGCATTCCTTGGGGTTCTTTTTCAACCTTATCACCTATGAATGTTCATCTTGATCTTCCTGTGCTCCTCACTTCCCTGATTTTTCCCTTTCCCTTGTCTCCCCTCGCCAGCTGTTTGCCCCAGTTCTGTTAGCTTATTTTGGACTTTTTTCTTGACCTTTTGTTAGTTGTTCCTATACCCCATCTGTAGGTGAGACCATATGGTTTCTGTCTTTCTCTGATTTATTTCTGCCAATATAATTCCTTCTAAGTCTATCCATGTTATCACAAATGTTTGTATTTGTCAGTTTTTATTGCAGAATAATATTCCATTGGGTTAATGCACCACACCTTTTTCAACCATTCGTCAGTTTGGGGGCACTTGGGTTGTTTAGGACAGAAGAAATTTAAAGCTAACTGTTGGCAGAACAAAAGCATAGAGCAAGAGGGGGATAAAATGGAGGTGGGGTGGGCACAAGAGGTTAAGATGATGGTTCATGGGTGATAAAGTAGTGGGAGAACCTCAGGGTAGACAATGATATAAAATATTACAATTGAATTTTTAAAATAAAATTAAAAATAAATTGAACCAGAGTCACAATGACTATGTCTGGGTAGCAATACTTACTTAAAATCCTCTAGATTAATCTAATATTCTTGTGGTTGAAACATGCTAGAAAAATTCCTCTCCGTTGTATCATTGCTTTTCTTCATAGTTTAACTTATTTTTCAGGTGCACTGATTCTAGACCAAAAAAAAGTTGGAGATACATGTAAAAATATGCTTCTTTTATCTCTAACATTCACAGTTCTCTATGGTCATGTATGCTTCCAATATGTTGGTGACAACTTTTTACACTTTATAAATCCAGCACCACTATTTGTTTCAGAATGCACCACTCCCCTAAAAAAAGTCAGCATTCTGAGGGATTAGCAACAATTTCTAAATCTAAATGCCATAACACTTTTTTTAGCTCCCTTAAAGCATCGTAGAAAGATACTTGGTCACCAGCCTATCCTCTGCCTAATAAAATATCCCTCTCTGAAGGGTAAGGAATAAGGTATATTTTATCCATTTGTCTGCCCTGTTCTTCTTGAGGAGTTCTTGAGGGCTATTGCTGTATGTAGAGAGAAAATCAGAGGAACTTAATGTCCCAGAAGGCAATGTCAGAAAAGAAAGAATCAATTTGTTAATGTTGTAAAGAGATTAAAAAGAGGGGAGGATCAGGGATTGATAATTAGATTTAGTGAATGGAGATTATCTGTGAGAGAGATGATTTAGTGCAGAGACTAAGAGTGTGAACTTCAGAAACATTTGTCTGGATTTTAATACCACCTGCATATCCTACTAGCTACAGTGCAGCTTGTGGGATGCTTAGCACAACCTATAGAATGTCTAGTAAAGTATTCTCAGCAATTTACTAATGTGACCTGATAGCAGCAGTATTTTACATAAACAGTTTCACTAGACTATAGAGAATAAAAGCTTAATAGAAAGGAGTGTTTTCTCTGAGATATATTATCATAAAGGAAAATAGAGACATGAGTTAATGGAGTGCTATTAAGCCATGAGTTTAAAGCAAGAAAAATAACATCATGCATTATGCTAGTGGAATATTTCAGCAAGATATTTTTTTCAGTGCAGGAGAAAGTTAACAAGACTGAAATTATGTCCTTGAGAAGAGAAAGAAAAAAATGGGTCTTGGTTTTTACTTAGAAATATTAGACTTAGAAATGCAAACTGGTAAAAGAAACAAAAAGCTTGTGATTCCTAAACATTTTAGGCATAGGTACAGTTGGTGGATAGATGTGAGGGACAGAAAGTGTTTTCAATTGTTTTGGTTTTCAAATAGAGTAGAAAGACCAGATCATCTACTAAAGAGAAAAGAGTTGGTGGGGATTTGAGGATTAAGCTGGAGATGTGAAACAGGTGTCTGGGAAAATGGGAGAGTAACTAGACTGGAGGACTATATTAGAATTGCCAGGTGGTATCACAAGCACACATAAGAATCAGGATTATGAATTTAATCTTGATTTTAACAGCCAGGGTATGGTTTTCTCTACCTCTTTTGGCATCATAGCTGCAAGTCCAGAAATGTCATGGGTTTGAAATAAGTCAGCAAGTTGAGGGTGAGAGATAAAGGTTGTGAACAATGCACTGGTGAGGGAGACAAATGTTTTAAGGTGGGTTAGAAGGTCAGCCGTTGTATGAAGGAAATGAGGAAGAACACGAAATAGGAACATAAACTATAGCTTTTGGTGGCATCTAAAGGCAAGTAGACATGTAAGTTTAGGGAACAGAATCTGTGAATCACTTTCCTTTCCATACACCATTTGCAACATAAATCTCTACAGATCACTCATTCTTTAGCTGCTCTCTTAATGACACCTCTGTAGATAACCTTCCCAAGCATCATGGATTACACTGACTGTTCCTCAAATATTCTCTAGCATACTCTATGTTTATTAGTCATGACCCATTAAAGTAATTGAATTATACATCAAACTTACTGTAACAACCTTGATGGCTTCTTGGTCTTCTGGCTGAGATCAAGTGCATATGGGGCTTGATTGTAAGCTACTGGAGGACAAACTGTGTTTTAAACTTGGCAAAAATCCTAGTAGGATGTAAGCATTCAAAAAATGGTTTGATAAGAACATAAAATATTTGAGGAAACTGAAATCTCTTGGAATGGTAGACAGAATAACAGGCTCCAAGGGGCATATCCTAATTCCTGGAGCTAATGATTATGTTACCTTCCATGGCAAAAGGGACCTTATAAATTTGGTTAAATGTGAGATATTGAGATTTTTCTGAATTATTGGAATAGATACTGTACAATCACAAGATCTTTGTAAGAGAGAAATAAGAGGATCTGTGAGAATAGACAGGTTATAGTTATGCACTTGATCATGGAGGGAAAGGCATTGAGCCAAGAAATTCAGGCAGCCTCTGGCAACTAAAAAGACAAAGAAAAGAATTAATTCATCCCTATAGCCTAGTGAAAAAAAACAAAAAACAAACAAACAAACAAAAACACGTACCTTGACTTTGTTCTCTTAAAATTAATTTTGGACTTCTGACTTCCAAAATTGTAAGTACCAAGTTTGTGTTGTTTTAGTCAATAAGCTTGTAATTCATTATAGCAGCAGGAGGGAATTAAGGGACATAACTATTAAACTGAGCATTCCACTGGACTGTACACAGTACACTCTCTACCTCTGTATATAATGGGACCGAAACTATCAGGAGCAAGTGTCATTGTCTTAAGGGATGAAACTGTCTGGCAAGTGAATTCAAATTTGAGAAAACATTGACAACTAGCTAGTAACTTTTTGCACAGTCAGTTGTGAAAGTGACTTACAGTGACAAAATATATTATACACACAAAATTATTTAAGCTTTCTGGACATCTTGTAAGGCAATAGTACTTTATTTTTGATGCAGCTAAATGCATCTGCAGCTTGATGGCCCTCATAAGTAATAACTGGAATTGCTTATCAGAGGAAAGTACTGCAGTTATTTATAAAACAAAAACTAACCCAATAACCCAAGGTGTCACCATTTTATGTAGAAATAAAGTGAATCTGACAGCAAAAATAATGAAATGAGATAAGCCACACAGTTGAAATCATTTACTTCATCTAAGAAAAATATCTTTGTAATGACTATGCATGTGTGTACATATATATATATATACACATATATATTTGCTACAATAGAATTTAAATAAATTGCACAGACTATCAGCCAAAGCCTTTGTGATGACTCTAATCACGGCTCCTTAAAATGTCTATACAACTCTTCTATCTTTTAGCATTCATGTCTACTATTACTATATAAATTTCTCCTTTTCTTGTTTCCTCCAAAACAAAACCCATTTGTTATGTTTGTCATCTCTTATTTGTTGTGTAATTGAACCACCCATAGAAGCTGCTCTCCATGTAAACCTTAATTTTACTCAGTAAATACCAGCTTTGTGTTATAATTATTGTTAAAAAGATTAAATAATAGTCCCTTTCCCTTACAATTGACCTGTGGCCTCCATTCATTTGCAACTTTCTCTCAAAAGTCAAATCTTTTTATTCTTTTCTTTTCAATTTTTTATTTGTACTAATGTCACAGCTAATTTCCATTTTCCCATAATTCCTAATTGTTACTAGAATTTTATTTATTGCTTAAGGGAAAAGCATAATTGTTATAAAAAAAAAAAAAACAGTCTTGGGCAGACAATTTCTGCTGCTATTTTGTTGTACCTGTAAAGCACATACTACTCTTAAATTTCATGATATTCCTTTGTAAACATCGATACGAACAATTTCTTCTAAAAGAAAGAACAGTTAAAAGTGTTGAAAATAAAGTAAATGAAAACATCTAATACTAACAAAACATCTATTATAATGTTTTATCTTGTTTCATTGTCTAAGCCACAACTGTAAGAGCCCAACCCTACTACTCTCAAAATGTGATTCAGGGATCTTTGGCGATCCTTTGAGGTCTATAAGGTGAAAAATATTTTCAAAATTGCACTGAAATAGTATTTGCCTTTTGTCCTCCCATGCTCTTAGAAGCATACATTGACTTCCAGAAGCTGCAGAATATCTTCATTGTAATGGAATAAAGAAAGAAGCAAACATGAGAATTTAGCTATCTTCCATTATTTAAAGTGTTAAGCTTCAAGGCTGGGCATGGTGGCGCATGTCTGTAGGTGGTAGCCTAGGAAGCCGCGGCAGGGACCAGGGATCGCAGTTCGAGTCCCACCCGGGGCATGTAGGGAGACCTAGTCCCAAAAAAATACCTGGGCCCAGTGGCGCGTGCCTGTAATCCCAGCTACTTGGGAAGCTGAGACTGGGGATTGCTTGATCTGTGGTACCCCGGGCAACGTGAGCCTGCAGTTCCACTGGTAAAAATAGCGAGACCTACTCTCAAAGAGAAAAAGAAAAAAAGTGTTAAGCTTCAGCATTAGAGACAAAGAGGAAGGCCAGAGGCTAGCAAAGAAGCATGGCCCGTGACTATGACCTGCAAGATGCAAGTTCCATGCCACCTGAAACGGGAATCGTGCTCAGTGGGAAGGCTTGGGCCATTTTACACAGTTTGTTTTCCTTTGGTTCAGGCAAAGTGGGGCTTGGTTTGACAGGTGGAACTTTTTGATAATGTCTGGGTCCTTCGAAAATCCTGTTGAGGGTCCTGTTGTTTCTGAATTTGTTTGTTCAAGGAATGGGGTTAGGGGAAAAGGCAATTGGTTTGTTTTAGGGATAGGAATGTGTTTTCAGGATAGGAATTGTTTAAGGGAAGGTATTTTTAAAAGAAATGGGAGAATAAGGAAATAAAAAAGACTTTACACATTCATGGATTGAGAGAATTAACATTGTTAATATGCCCATCTTATTCAACATCATATATAGATTCAATGCAATCTTTATCAAGGTTTCTGTGGAATTCCTCAAAGCATATTACTAAATTTTTATGAAACCACAAAAGACTCCAATAGCCACAATAGTCCTGACCAAAAAAAGAAAAAGAAGAAGAAGAATGGAGATATTGTGTTCCCAGATGTCAAACTATACTGCAAATCTACAGTGAAAAAAAAAAGAAAGAAAAATAGTATGATATTGTTGTAAACAGACTCATACATGCCATACATGCATGGAATTGACTTGAGAGTCAAAAAATAAACCCAAATTTATATAGTTACAACAAGGAGTCAACAGTATACCTTGGAAAAAGGAAATTGTCAACAAATGGTGCTAAAAAACTGCCAATCCACATGTGGAAAACTGAAGTTAGACCACTCACTCCATAGACTAAAATTAACTCAAAATGGAAAACACAGTCAGATATAAGACCAGAAACCATGGAATACATAGATGATAACATAGGTGACACACTCTACAACATTGTCTTCAGGGATATCTTTGAGGACTTGATTCCACAGGTAAGGATAAACAAACAGGACTCTATCAAACTAAGAAGCTTCTGTAAAAATGCAAGAGACTATTACTAAAACAAAAGAAGGTTTTGAATCATGAATGCTATGCTGCTCAGAGAATATAGATTCATAATACTACCTATTGAGCTTGACCCATTCACCCCTGACTGATACACTCAAAATCTTAACTTACTAGGTAAGCTCAAATGCACCAGTCAATATTTTTGACTCCCATAAAGGAAGCTATTTAGAATGAGTAATATAGAATATTTTAGTTGTACTGAATATTTCAGTTGTCTTCGCTCATACTCTCACTGACACTGGGTGACAAAACATGCAAAACGGTAAAACAGGGTGCTTAACGAAACTTACAAAGGGGAGTGGCTGGCCGTTTGAAGTCAGCCACACACCAAGTTCTTCCCAGCTCACACAAGCAGTAGAGCAAGACCACATAAACCTTAAAAGGAGGTAAAAACAGATTTACTTATTAAAAGGACAAAACAAACAAAAGTCACTGAGGGTACAAGGAACACATTTGGTAACCTTGCCCACCAGTCCAGTCTCTAGTCCAAAACTGCACATGACTACTCAGTCATGTTCATCCACAAAATGGCAGCTGGCACACCTTCAAACCATATAAAAAAGCCACGATGGTGTCATTGTTCCTTCTTCAAAGGCACAGCTCCACTCATTTCAAGCCAGAAGATGCCAAGATGGTGCCATCGCTCCTTCTTCCAAAGTGGGAGATTCAAATCCAACTAGAAGACCAGGATGATGTCATCAATTCTCCTCCAAAAGGCACAGATCCAGCATTTTTTCAGCTTCAACGCCAAAGAAGCCCCAAACCAGCAAAACTCACTCGATAGAGCAACAGCAAACATTTCAGATGTCTCACATTGAAAACAGTAACTCAGCAAATTTTCTTCAGTTCTCCTGAAGACTTCCAAGCTTTGCAGTCTCAAAGTTAAACCAAGATCTCAAGTACTAAAGTTCCAAGTCAGTCTATACAAGTTACAAATCTCTCGACAACATGCTTTCCTAGGCTCCAAACAGCCCAGGCTAGGGCCTGGGCCCTGCCTTCTCCCACACCTGGAAGCTGGCAGCTCCTGCTGCTCCTCTCCTTTCCTCTCTAGGTTGCTCTCTTCTCTCTCCTCTCCAAGTGTTTTTGTCCCAGTCTCCTCCCTAATTTTCTAAAACTAATCCTATCATGAGGAGACTTGGCTTCCCTTTTCCAAGTCTACACCCACCAATGAACAGATAGCTACTATTTTAAGGCAGCACCATCAGTACTGGGGTCACAGCCCCCCAATTTCACCACAGCCCCCCCCAACACCACCTTTGGTGTTTCTTTTCCTTCATGTCCTTGGATGAGGTCTTGAAGTTGTTCCTCCAAGCAGGAACTCTAGACCCTGAAGTTGCTTCTCTGGTCAGATACTACACCCACTTCTACCCTATCATTAAATCATGAACTCTGACCTTAGCATCTTTCTTTAGGATCATAATATATGCTAGTTCTTCCTGTCAAATGAACACATATCTAGGAAAAGACTCCTTGCTTCATGTCTATAGATTGATAGAGTCTCTAAGACATTTTAAGTCACTGAAACCTAAAATATTTTAGAATACCACATTACAACCAAAGACTTGGTTTTTGCTTATTTTATGTTGTTTATGTTTTTTGAGAGTGTAGTATTTCTAAAGCCTAATCAATCCTTATAGAGCACGAAAGCTGCCTTGTCAACATAGCTATTGAATACTTGAATTGAAATGTGTTGTAAATGTAAAATATACACAAGGTTTTGAAGGCTTAGTAAAACCTCATAAAACTGAGGGTTACCCATGAACCCCAAACTGTTAAAAGATAAAACATGGTTCCTTCATTCAAAAAGGGTGTGGCCATCTATGCATACAAAGAAAACAGACTTTGGTTTTTCTCAAGTATTTCTAATTAGTCTGTAGTTGAAGAGCATAGAGAAATAAGAATAGACTTCAAATAACAGACTCCCAATCAAACTCTGAATAATATTTATCCCTTGTGGGAAAATAAGTAAGGGGTGTTTATAATACCAATGGACTCTCCTTTCTACCTAGATGAGTAATAAGATCCCTTAAATACAGAGAAAAAGAAGAGCAATCATTACAGAAACATTTTATTATTCCAGAATTTACTAGAAATTTACTAGTACTATATATTAACTATAAATTAGTTTGAAGTTTTAAAACAGTGTATTGATTACACTTATAGACTGCAGCACTTGTTTCAAGGTAAGGAAATGTTTTTCACTTTTCTAACAATAAATAAAATATATCCATAGAGTTTTGTTAAGATAAATATTTGGAACTTCTTTTTTTTTGTTCCATGTATGGGTTGAAAATCACATTTCTATCATATTGTTATAAATATCTGCAAATTAGCTTCTAATATAATAAAAATATACCAAGAAAAGACATTCTAGACACACTGCAAAACCTGCTTGTGTGTATATGTCTCTGTTTCAGAATGTCTTATGTGAATCAGTGGTCTCTACTTGATTTGGACAGAGAGACTGAACTCAAACTGCAGTTTCAGAGAACACATTTCAGTGGCTCATTAGAATCTAACATAAAAGGCATCTTGTTTTATCTGAAATTCAACTTTTTTAAACACCCATAATATCAATAAAACATGAAAACAAACTAATGAGGTATGGTGTCTAATCTCATGCAATAAACACTTAATAAGCGGAAAACTTATTAAGAATATTAAAATATTCTTTCTGTTCATAATGTGTGTGTTTTTAATTTCTTTAAACATGTTTTGTGAGAAAACTTGAAGAAAAATTCTTCAAGTTATCTTTATTTCTTTGTAAAATATTGACTATTTTGGCATTAGTGAAAGACATTTTAATTATGTGCAAAAAAGTCACAAATGTAAGGAAAAATGAGCAAGTGATGGTGATGAATGATGCACAATTAACAGTAAATTATGATCTATTTGGCTGGGTAATAAATAACTGTTTTGCTCTGCAAGCTCCTTCAGCATCCCCTAAGGGGATTTTATGCACTGAGAATGAAGCAAGGAAGGTAACACCATGTCATTAGTTGGGAATTTAGTATCACATTTGAAAGCAGAATCCTAGTCAATCACTCCAAAGCTTTACACATCTTCTAAACATTGTATTCCATAATGGAGACAGTTAAAGAATCAATCATGGTACCTGGGTTCTCAGTATTTTTAGTTTAGTGGAAGACATACAGACCCAACAATTAATTGCACAATTCAAACTTTGCCAAGTGCTGCAAAATGGGGGTGTGGAGGCACGTAATAGAGGGTTTTGCTCATTGTGGAGAACTGAGACAGAGCATACATTCAAAGCAAGATCGAAAGAGGGTATGAGAGCCAGAAGGAGATAACAATGAAGAGGAAGTGAGTGTGTAGGATAAATGAGTTGTTCATGCTTTTGTCTCCTTTAGCCTCTGTGCGCATCACCTGTGGTATTGCGCCCTCCCCATGATCGTACATTCCTGGCCCAGTGAATATACACATGCTCTGTGCACATCTGAAAGGAAAGGCTCAAAGATGAACGTGAGAGAGCGAGTATAACAGAGGACGTGAAACAAAAATCCAAGGGAGGTCAAAGAAGGAGCGTGAAGATACCTGGAAGACTGGGGGAGATCACCTGCCTTCAGCGTCACCCCTGCCTCATCCCTGACCCTGTCCTGCCTGAAGTGTCTGTGTAACTGCTAGAACCAATCGGGAACCTATGCAGACTAGATATGTTTGTACTATAATTGGCATCAAAAACAGGATGGTTACACAACAGCATGATATGAAGTCTACAAGTGAGTAAAAACATGAAAAAGTTGAATTTACATAAAACCAGCATGAAGAGTGAAGGGAGGGAACGGGAGCATAATAAAAAAGTTTTCAGATAAGCAAAGGCAAAATCAAGAGACTTTACAAAGCCCTTCATGATGTTTTTACTAAAGATAACTAGGGTTTGTTGTCCAGGAAAATATATGATTTAACCTATATCTTCATCACTGTAATGAAGAGAACAGATAGGTTGAAAAATTACCCTGAAAGAGAGAGAAATTTTAGTCACCTGTTGTCAACCCTCTCTCCTACCCTTAAGCCTAAACCCCAAGCACATCCAAATGAAAACATGTAAAGAAAGTTATGAGTGTTTGCTTGCATTGTTTATATTGTCTGCTGCTTTACCTTCTATGAAGTATTTTGCCAGATTGAAGAGGAGTCTGAGTTGACATGAACTGAAATATAAGTAATCTTGACATGGCCTGAAAAATCAGCTCTTACATGTGACCATGTTATTAGGTTACATAGGCATAAAATCCACCTCCTAAAATTACACAACTTCGGTTTGTTCACAACAATATTTAGCATATTGCATAAAATGTTTGCATTTTAAACAACTGTTTAAACCTCACTGTATAGGACATTGGCCAATCATATTAAATAAATCCTGAGTTCTGTCTATTTTTTAATGAACTGTGTGTGTATGTGTGTGTGTATATGTCTGTGTGGGGGGGGGGAATAACAGAAAAGTAAGCTGAGTCATCGAAGGTCATACAATAAAGAACTTTTTCACCCTACAGACTGATCAGTTTGAAAAAGCAGGTTATGAATGCACTGAATAAGCTACATAAATGCACTTAATATAACTGAATCTGAGTGGATGATAACCTGTGCTTTAGAATCACACACCGAACATCACTAATGCTAGCTTGAAGAGATTCACCTGCTCCTCAAGCTGCTCATTGAACAATTCAAGCCTCAGTAATAAAATTCTAAGACTGAAGGCATTCTGGAATGGCCCCCCACTCAAGTGATCTCCTCTGAACTGTAACAGCTCTGTTAAGACTTTTGAAATCAAAAGTCTGCAATCCCGTGACTTGACCAGTACTGCTGATCTCTCTGCCAAGCATGGCAATAGCACTGTACCCTTGACTGATGAAGTCTGAGCCTGTGCTTTTCATGGGTTCAGCAGACAGGAGATCTGTGTGTATTTCTGGCAGAGATATTTTTATTTGGATTCTGGAAGAATCCCTCTTATAAGATGCATACTTGGAGTTCATATGCTAGGGAACCCTTTAAAATGGGTGGTTTTGAGCAAACAGGAAAGCAACAGCAGGCAATGAGTGAGACTCAAAAGCATTAAAGCTAGACGCTGTGAGAACCCTGCTCTGCCGATGTTGCAAATGTGGTATAGGACCCAGGCTAGGGGCAGCCTCTGTAGAAGCCAGAAGTCGCTGGTCTTCTGGGTAATGAGGATCTGATGCAGCAGCTCACTATTCACCCTTGATTACACATTTTCTGAGGTTCCTATCAGATGCTGTTATAAATTGTGATACTGAGGCTAAATTAACTCCATGATCAGAGATTCTGATGACATATAGGAGGAAGACATTTGAAGATGGAAAGAGCATATTTTTTAATTCACTCAGTGAAGGATGAAAAAACAATTAACTATTTGGAGAGTGTGCCCATAGGCAGAAACATCAATAAACATTAGATGCCTGGGACAAAAGTCACTGAGTGTTGATGCAAATTGATAAATAGATTAAGCTAGAAACCTTTTGTGGATGGCTAAAGACTACGTAGGCAGTGGTGAGAGTACAAAGTCCTGGTGGCCATAGACAAAAGGGTAATTCACACTTTCATATGTTTTCCAGCAGGAATATTACCAGGGATCCTCAGAGAAACTAGATGAGACAACTGATTATCTACAATGAAAAGGAATATAGACTAAACCACTGGTACGGTTGAAAAGTATAGCAATTTTTACACTGTAATCGATAAGACAAATAGGCAAAAAGTCAAGAATGCAGATAACCTGGATATCACTATTTATTAACATGTCCTAACTGCTACTTATAAGCCTTACCAATCCAAAACAGTTGAACATAGTTACTTCTCAAGTGTACATGGAATATTGACCATTGTACACTAAAACACTACATTATGGACCAAAAAACCAATTTAAAAGTAGAATCACAGAAAACATATACTGATATTATTATAAAATTTAACTAGAAACAACAGTGGAAACATATCTGAATAATCACCAGTATTTGGAAGCTAACACATTTCTAAATAACTGATGTCAAGGTAGAAGTTGCAAAAGAAATTTAAAAAGATATCTTTTGTAAACTCAAATACAGAATACAAACTTTAGGGTTTTGTCAAGAGCAAAACACTTATTCTCTCTAGAGATGCATCACATTTAGAAATATTGACATTATCAATGTTTAGCTAGTAAACAATTAATCAGAAGATTGGTCTATATATAGTAAACTCTAATAAATTATAATTAAGCTAAGAAGACTGACATCTCAGTACATTAAGTATTTCTTTCCTAGGTTAACCAGTATAAGATAATGGATTTTAGGAAAAGTCTAAAATTCCTCCTAGGCTACATAAGGGTTGCACTTGGGATAACTACATTGTCTGTCAGATTGAACCATTTGAGGTCTTATTCTTAGCTTACTTTGTGCCTCAAGATGGAGAGACTGGATATGATCCTTAATGTAATAAATTTATAATCTAAAGTAACCACAGGAATTACCTCCTGGAGAAGAAGAATGAAATGAGATCATATTCTTTTCAAATATCAATAATTAGAAATGTTGCATTACTGAGAAAAATTCTCATTTGATTTCTAATGTCGGAAATAATAGTAACTAGGTACTATTATATGTTCCCAACAAAAAAGAAATCGATGAAAATTACCCTTTGTTCTGACATAAGGAGTGAACTAAAGGAGTCTAAAATTGTAGGCATTTAATACACACTGTTGATACCAAGACTAAACCACCCCAAGATAACAGACCTTTCTGTCATCTATCACTTTGACATATGAATTATTTGGAGTTGAGGTCACCTGAGACCCTGCAAGCTCATGAAAAAATTTTCTATTTCCTTAAGTACCTTGTAGAATAAAAATGTGGGATACTACACAGACTTGTGTTATTACAAGAAATAATCTTACTGAGATATTTATGTGGCAGGAAAATATCTAATTATAGAGGCATAAACTGCTCTTCAATGAGTCATCACACTTTATCATATGAGTTTTCCTCCTTTCACCTTGAAGCATCAAGCCTCTAGTCTGTTATATACCTCCATTTGGCTTCACTGAATTTAGACTCCACATCCTTGTAGATTCTCCATATGAATTAAATTTGTTCTTTTTTGTTATTAATCTGTCTGAGCTAACTCAATTGTATGAACAGCCCAAGAAGAGCTCACAAATAGGAGAGAATTTCCCCTCCTCAACAGCCACACTTAATATGAATAGCACAAATTTTGATGTAATTTTTCCTATTATACTTTTTTATATGTATGCCATGTTTTTCATAAACTGAATACTGTTATCTTTATCTTATCAAGCCCTTATGATTTAAATTATTTTAAACTTAGTGATAACATTATTTTCACAATTTTTCTAAAATGTTTAAAAAGTAAATTCATAGTAAAAACATTTCTGATTGTAAATGAGGTCTTTATATACCTGATAAGTAGCTTTATCTTCAATATAATTTTAATTAATTTTAGTTTATAGCTTACCTTTAAAGAGTACAATAAGATCTTTATCAATAGTTCACATGGTGAAAACTATTTTGAGATTTTAAATAACACAAATTAGCTTTAAAAATGGCAGTAATAACAACTAAAAGATAAGTGTAATATAAGCTATTCATAGGAACTTTTGAAAACACCTGGTTAGTTTGCAAAGGAAAACTATTTTAAGTTTTGCCACAAGATGGTGGTATTACAAAGCAATTTTAAAAATAAACTAAACTAAATTCTCCAAAATAACACATATTTTACTTGTACTTCTTTCCCAGTCAAAACCTTAAATTAAATTAAATTAATTACATTTTCAACAATCAATATCTTTCCCTAACTTATTTTATATTCCAACATCGCTTTCAGTTATTCATTTTTCATTTATTTTTTTCTCTTTGTGGAATGTCTCTTAGGGATTTGTGGGAGGAAACTTAAACCGCCAAACTTGTAACTTTAATGTGTGATCTGAATTGGCCCACAGCACAATAACTCTAAAAATCTCTAACAAAGCTAGAAATGCTAACTAAAACATTTATGCAAACACAACACTAAATTATCGTGTTTCAGACAACAGCAAAATGTATTTTTCATATTTGCATTGTTCTTGATATTTGAAGTTCAAAGAAATTTTTTACAATCAAAAAGTTTTAAAAATTGATTTTGCCTCATTTATAAAATCTTTTTCATTCTTGCAACCACAAAATGACAAGTTTAGATGAAAAATATTTAATCTCAAAAATATTAAAATCCATGAATATTTATTTCCTTACTCTCTAATGCATCTTTCACTTATTTACTAATTTAACAACTGTTTACTAAGTACAACTATGGACTAATCTCTGTTACAGGTACTAAAGTTAAAATGTGGAACTACAGGTACAATCTCTACTACCAGGGTATTTAATTCAACTAGCGGAGATTAGCAGATATTAATCAAATTAATGAAAGTCCAATTATATCTGAGATACATGCTATTAGTTTTGGTGCTATGAAAGCTTACCCTTACCAGCAAGTAATGTCTTTGGGAAGTGCATACATATATTCACACTGGTTTCTGTGTTTCCAGTTTTCACTCAAATTGACATATTCTAAACATTACTACTGGATGGATTTTCTCCTCAAGTAAGATGTTGGTAATTTCAATCATTTGCTCAATTTTAACATTCTCCCCCTCCAAATGCTAGAGTTCCTGCATTGTTTTTTTTTTTTTTTTAATTTGAACCATCTCATAGGTAACACCATGTCTGCAACTTGTGATCACTGTCCATTTTCTGATTGAATTTCTTACTTCCTGTTGAACAATAGATGATGAAATTATCTGCTACCTATACGATCTCCCATATTGCTAAAGCCATTTACCAATGTAAATTTGGGATATGAGACATCATCCTTTCTCTACAGTAATGGTAATTACTGATTGCATGTTAGTTTATTAACTCACATAAATCTCACCACAACCATATGAAGCCCATATTGTAGTCCTTCTGCGAACAGGTTAAGTGAAATCTTGTGACACGAATTAAGGAACAAGGATTGCAAATATCAGCAAAAGATGCTGCAATGGCAAATCTTTCCTCTTTAAGAAAGTGATTGTTCACAAAAGTCATTGTTTTTCAAAACAGTCTGTATTTTGTGTGTCCAATTCTTCCTAGGTCAGCAGTCAGTCAAAACTTTTGACATTCCTGACTTTTGCCTGTTAAATGGCAAGAATATCTGCTACCCTGAATGGGTACCCAAACTCGCCCCACACTATTTCAGATATTCCCTTTTGGTCCAGCACTCCAGGTCCAGCAGATAGCTACTCCTAAATTATATAGCAGTGCTTCCCAAACTAATGGCAGTTGCCTTGTTGAACACAGGAAAATCAGAATTTGTGGGCATAAAGGAGTAATCTGAGGGAACTTGGAGGAGTATGTTGGGTTGGAGGAAAAACATTTTCTTTTCCTTATCCATATATATACATATATATATATGTATATATATATGAATATATATGATAAGTGGAGATGAAATGCACAGTGCTAAAGAAGACACTATATGCATAAGTGGCATTAAACCTCTATGTCACAGTTTGCCAAATTATTTGAATGGAATCATGCGATTGCTTTCATGAATGTATTTTGCTTTGTACGCACAGTATTGGACATATCATTTTTCAATTTTCTCTAAAATTTAATAACAACAATCAGAACATTTTTAAATGGCAAATATCTTTTGCTCTAATGACAGACTCTTCCCCTGCCCATCTTTAAATGAAACTTGTTGGGATTATATTTTCACTATGGATCATCTTCACATGTCACACTTTCCCTTTATTTCATTCTACGGATGAAATGTTTGTTTTCAAATTTACAAAACTTTACTCAGATTGTAAAGAAGAAAAGACACTTTCACATATTTCAAATAATAAAAAAAAATTGAGTAACTCACCTATGGTTATACAGAACTATGCATAGACGTGAAGTCTGCTGAATTTCCATTTCATGAAAATTTAGTTCCCACACAGATGAAATGCTAAATATGTTGTGATACATTGAAAGAATTTTGAATCTCTCACTTATATGTTGAGAGTTTCAAAGGAATTTGAATAGGAAGAGCATTTCACCTACCACACACAGAAATTACTCTATTGTGATTCAAATTTTAACAAGAATAAAAATTAGCAGTAAATTTTTATCCTGATTTCA
Organism: Uropsilus gracilis; assembly: GCA_004024945.1. Classification (NCBI taxonomy): domain Eukaryota; kingdom Metazoa; phylum Chordata; class Mammalia; order Eulipotyphla; family Talpidae; genus Uropsilus; species Uropsilus gracilis. The sequence continues at coordinate 98,571 of PVHY01003384.1, forward strand.
GAATCTTTTGCCAGTACACAATTTATTTTCAAGTGATTCTGTCTTTAATTTCACATACACAGAGAATATCAGATTATATATTTTAACTGTCTTTTATTGTTAAATTTATAGAAAAGTCATACAGCATACATGCACAATTTCATATATAACTATTAAATGAGAACCCAAATAACTACTACCTGGCCAAGAATAGAACATTGCCAGCTCTCTCACAAGCTGTTATGGCGTATTATCAGCATCATAACTTTTCTTTGTGGATTTTTGGGGGGGCTCAAGTTTATTACTTAAACTAAAAACTAGTCTTTCTCTCTCTCCTCTCTCTCTCTGACAATAAACCCCCAGTATTATATTGCTCTCTCAAAGAAGCAGATACAGATAATCTGGGCACCATATTGATAGTCCACAGATACCTGTTAAGATCAAAATAAATTATAACCCATTGATTATTTTCCCTTTGATTGATAGTAAAGGGAAAAGAAATTACAAAGTCTTTATGGTCATTATATTTTCTCTCCTCTTTCACTTGTTTCCTCCACATGTGTAAATACTACTAGTCAGTATATATATATATATATATATATATATATATATATATATAGAGAGAGAGAGAGAGAGAGAGAGAGAGAGCTCTTCAATCTCCTGTATTTTGAGATTCAGAATTAAAAGTAGTTCGAAATGGAACGACAGTTATACAAGGATAATGAATTTCTATATTATGTGCTAAGTATGCAAAATAAATTTAAAAATAAAATTCACCAAATTTGTGAACCTCTCTTTGGCATTTGAATCTCTCAGGATTAGATGCTACAAAGAGGAGATTACTCACTGTCAAACAACAAATGTTAGTTAGGGTTATCTGGGTATTGAGTCTGCTCTTCCATGAAATGATGCCTAATTGTTATTGAGGAATTTGAATCGAGTATCAAGAGAAATTGTGGTTCATAATATATACATATTTTATATTTATTAAATATTTCATTCATATATATTTCACATCTCTGTATTCCCCAGGGATCACCCACCACCTTTCCTTCCTGATTGTTCTCTCCTATCTCCATGCCCCGCCCCCCCCCACCCCAGCTGTGTACTTTAGTTTGGTTGTTAGCTTGTTTTGACTTTTACTCCTGGCCTTTGTTTGTTTTTCTTATATCCCATATATAAGTGAAACTATTTGGTTTCTGTCTTTTTTTTTTTCTTATTTTTTTAATGTTAATGAAACACCTCATTACAAATTAGAATTGCCAGAACAAAATGGAGCTCTCAATAGCACTAAATACTGAGTAGACAATGTTACCAGCATGTGTTTGATCATTTCAAGGTCTCTGGGTGTGTGGAACTTAGATGCTACTGTTTTGCTTGTGTGGCTTTTTAGAATTGCTAATATTATATACCCTTGCCCAATTTAGGTAGGAACCTATTATAAGTATTGTGTGTGTGAGAGTTTCCTGCAGATGTGTAGTCTAGCCTAAATGTTGCAGTCACACCTGTATTTCAACAGTTCTGATCATTAAATGTGAAAATAACTCTCTGATAGTTCTGTTACCATAGAGACCTCAAAAACCTATTATTAGTTCCTTTATCACTGTCTTCTCCATGCCTAGAATGTGGCTGAGAATGACTAGATTTTCTGATCTCACACAGGATGAGAGGACTTCCAAGATGGCAAGATTAGGTAAATCCACTTAATCTCTCAAGTAAAGAGGCTATAATTACATTCAAATGCATCAAGTCTGGTGTTGTAATCCTAACTCTAAAAGCAATTTTGCTGGCAGTTGCAAAAATTAATCCTTGGTTCATGGGAATAAAATTGCAAAGCAGCTCACCTAAAGTTTCCCTTGATTGGTAGAACCTGAGTCTAACAACCATGAGAGTCTTCAATCTTGACTTCACTCTCACACCTAAAGTAGATGATAGCATCAAGTCCCTTAAATAGCAGAGAAGCCCAGTTCCCCTTGAGGAACGTCACCACTGTTACAGTAGAGACAATACAGCAAATTGAATTTCCATCCAACTCAGTGAGCCACCTCATAAGTAAGACTTGGAAATAGTTATTTTTATTGTTTCTCAGCTTCAGACAGTGTAGTTGAAGTAAGATTACTCTGAACTTGAATTTGTTTTATTTTGTATTATCCTTGTATCTTCATGAACTCTCTGACAAAACACTTCTATTGATGTAAAAGAATAAAGGTGGTAGTTCTATTAATTTCCTAGGTCCACAACAAACTTGCCACAACAAATTACCACACTCTGTGTGTAACAACTGTGGTTTGCAACAACAGAAACTTGTTATCTCACAGTTCTGGAGGTTATAAAACCAAAATAAAGTTTCAGCAGAGCCCATTTCTTCTGGAGGCTCAGAAGACTGTTCCATGCCCTATTCCCTTAGTTTCTACTGGTTGCTCACCACCCTTAGCCATCACATCAATAATTGTCTCATATGGTGTCTTCATTGCATGTTTCTGTGTCAGATATCTCTTGTCATATAAAGACTTATAAGGACTTATTTGTAATTTATCACATAAATTATAGTAGTATGAGTATAGCCTAATCCACTATGACTTTATCTTAAACAGCTCACAATGGCAAACACCCTATTTCTAAATGAGGTCACATTCACAGGTTCACAACAGATAAAAATTTGAGAGGGATGATACTCAACCCAGTATATTAGGCAGATACCCAGTCATTTTTACTGATATTATTATATACCTTGTGACCCATAAATATTAACGATAGAGTACTATGGATTATAGTTCTGAAGATTCAAGTATAGGAAGGCACTTAAGCAAGAGTATTTTTCAAATTTTGAATGCTGCTTTGGAAATTATGCTGTATCATATAGAATCAGTACTAAAATTTGATATGATTCTAATGTTGCTCTATACAGAACATACTCCTGTGAACACTGAGAGGTAGAATTAATGGTGTTTCCTTCAATATTGTATGTATATGATGACATACTTTTTAAGAGAGAGAACTGTTATTTCCTACTTTTAGATTTTTCTGATTTGGAGATGTAGGCACCTAAACGAAGGAACTAAAGTAGAAATTCACATCATCTAGAAATTCTAGATTGGGAGTTGGATGATTAACAAGAAAATCTTGTGTTCTCTCCCTTTGACAGGGTACAACTCCATGGAAAATAAGCATTTATGACATTCAGATTTTATCACATGCACTTCCCACTGAGTAAAGAAACTTAGCTTATCTCTCAAGCCAAACATAATTGCAATAAAATATTGGAGTGAATCCATATTTTGATAACATAAGCTTATAATTTGATTGGCAATAAAGGAGGGAGGGATCAAACCACTAAGATGGGGTTCAGAAGACTAGCACAGATCTGTGGGTGACTTTGGGTCCAGAGTTCATCTTGTGCATCAACTCATGGGGTGTCGAGTGATGCACCAGAAAATGAGTGCAGAAGTTGCCTCTTTAAGAGTGAATTCAGTGAATCATGGCAGATGCACACTAACGATTATGACAGGAATCGTCTATAGAAGTCATCAATACAATATACACAAAACAAATTACTCACCGTTGCTCATCGTTTAGTCTATAGTTTGTTCTGTGATGCTATTGGAAGAGTTAGAAACTGCCTTCAGACTCAGATGAAAATTGTTTTCTATCTGCTACAAAAAGATGTTAAATTACTTCTCTAAATTATTTCAAGATTTTTTCATGGATTTTCTGTAGAAAGTAAACAAAAGAATGGTGTTGAGGACTGTTGAATGATGTTGGGGAAGTCTGATTCTTTTAATTTTGAAGCAAGGAAGATAATGTCAAATTAGTTGTTTAAGAAAAACTTTGCAAATATTACAGGAGCTATTTTGAAATACTAATCTTTTGCTATTGCAGATTTTCATAATACATTTTTAACTTGTAATTTATAGTACAAGCAATAAAATTTCAGCAAACTTTTAAAAATGTCCATTATTCCCCAAGCCACTTAAAAATTAATTTCCTAAGTGATTTCTACATTTAGTACTATATAACAAATATTATGGCCATATTGGTGAATAAATAGAGATTTTCAACATAGAGATTTCTTGGTTTCAAAGTGTGTGCTTGCAATACTTGCACTCCTTCCAAAGTGATTTAAAAAGCATCTTTTGCCCTGCAAGTAGACCTGTGAGTGTGAAATAGTAATTCAAAAGTAATTGATTGTTCTTCTTCTTGCTTTAAGTTCAATTGCTTTAAGTTCACCCTGTTTCTTTTGGAATATCCTATTTAGGATAAATAGTAATTTCACTACAATAAGTAATGCAGATTGCCCATACTAACTTGGAGGACATTGAGTACTTCAAAATAAATAATTCTGCACAACTACTTAATAATTTTTTGTAATATTTTTCAGTAGAAATGTCAACTACTTCATAAATGTTTCAGAACATTTTTTTTCCAAAAACATTAAAAAATCAATTCATCTTCATTAAAAGTTGATCATAATAAGACATTCTATTTTTCAACATCAAGTAGCATAGTTGGCCTAACGTCATATAAAATTAAAGTTTTTTTAAACAACATTTTTCTGAACACTATTTGTCCACGTTTAAACCTTAGCTAAGGTAATACATTTCATTTGTACTTATGTCACTCCAAGTAATTTGATGTTTATTTTTTATTATTAAATAATTTCTTTATATATAAATTTCACATCTTTGTAATCCTAAGGGTTCACCCCCACTTTCCCTCCCTGAACTTTCCTTCCCAATCCTGCTCCCCACCCCGGTTGTGTACAGTTTGATTGTTACCTTGTTTTGACTTTACCTCATGGTTTTTTGTTTACTTTTTCCTATATCCCATATATTAGTGAAACCATATGATTTCTGCCTTTTTTTTCTGACCTGTTTCTGCTAATATGATTTCTTTCAAGTACATCCATGTTACCATAAAATCAACAAATTTGTCATTTTTAATTGATGAGTAATATTCCATTGTATATAAATACCATATTTTCTTCATCCAATCATTTGTTTTGGGACATTTGGGTTGTTTCCATGTCCTTGAAATTATAAACAGTGCTACAGTATGATGTTTTTATTTTATATTGTTTGTAAATAAATAAAATCTTTTCTCCTAAAACTTTAGATCAGTTTCTGTATCCAGACATCATTCCAAATCTAATATTTTTTATTAAACCACTGGATTTACAGTGTTTATCTGTGACTATTGTATAACTAAACCATACTGCCAATTTCCTGTAATCCATAACTTAAATGCCACCCTCCAGTGTGATGATATTAAAAGATGGGGCCTTTGAAAGACAATTAAATTAAACAATGAAGTTGGAGCCCTCCTACATGGGACAATGCTCTTAAAAGAGTCCCAAGAAAACCTGTATCCCACAGTCATTTTCTATAATCTTAGATTGATTAATCATAGAAGGGGAACTTGCCATCTAAGTAAGAGAGATTAATGAGCATTCTTTAAAAAAGAATAGTAGATACCACAGTGAAATATAAAGTGGCCTACAGCCCATGATTACTATCTGTCTGAAAAGTTTCAACAGGTATATTTAAAAGTTTGATTTTCCCTAAATATGTTCTTCAGATTGCAGTCCTTGGAATTATATCTAACGAAATAAGAACTGTTGATTTGTTTATATCTCAGCCAGACTCCACTCTAGAAACCACAAAATAAGAAAGTTTAAAATAGAGTTATTAAATGTAACCCAACTTTAGAGTAACAATGGACTGACTAGTAAGATATAAAAGGAACTTAAGAATTATACAGCAGTAACATATGAAAAATGAATTATCATCTTTAATTATCTGAAAATATATTAATATGAAATACAGGTTATGTTACAGTAAGTAATTATAGTTTTCATTTGTTTAGCAGGAAAGTGTTCATGTATCAAAATAGTACAGTAGAAAGTATTAGAATCTGTTTTAAGAGGGATGTCCTTCACTGTCAAGTAATGCCATGGATGTGCATTTCTTGAGCACCTCTCAGATGCTGGGTACCTGACAATACTAAAAGTCACAAACACTGGCCCTGTCCTGCAGATTAGTACAGTTTAATATATGAAGCATATGTATATACACAAAGAAGTTCAAACATCACAACAGGAGAGAAAGAGTAATGGAGAGAATGTTTGACTGAGAAGATGGGTTGAATGGGTTGAGATTGTCCCTCCAGGCTTAGTGGAGAGGACCAGGGTGGAGGAGGACCATAGTGGGGGTGGGTACAGAGGAGCAAAGCTTGTTTGCTAAAGTGTGACATGTTTGCAAAGTTTGCCTTGAGAAGACTTCCTTAGACTAGGAAATAATGGTAGGTAGAAAAGTAGGAAATTGCTGTGCACCAGTTGCAAACCAGAGAAATCAATGTAAACAAGACCAGCAAAACCTCTCTCATTAACCTGTCTCCAAAAAACTGAGGGACTGAATTATTGCATTGACCTTATGAGATTGCAAAGGCACTGCTAGCATCTCTAAATCAGAGATAGTGACCACCTGCCTATACTCCCCAATCCTAAATTACTTTTAGGCTTTAGATGTTAATTGCCCTTCAGGTTTGTGTTGTCTTCTTTAAAATTCACCAGACCCTTGCCCTGTGTCTCTATAAATACCCTTTTCTTTTGTTAATAAAGTTGCTTTTTGGTTCATAACCTTCATTGGGTCCTCAGTCTTGGCTGAGTAATCTCTCCTGATTCTCCGTAATTTGCATCAAGCAGCCAACTGGAAATGGCTATGGAATAAACAAATTTCTCTAAAGTAAGGGTAACTAGTCATTTCAATTATGTTCCAAAGGCAGTGGGAAGTCACTAAGGATTTTGGGGAGAAGAGAAAGACAGTTAACATGTGTAATGCAACATCCCAAAAGTCTTGTTGCAGGTGCTGATGAAGTTAAATTTTCATAGATTTGTATTCATTTTAGAAAGTACAAAAAAGGATGATTTGTGAGAACTCTAATGAAGGTGCATCTCCTCTTCAAAACTAAAGAAATACTTTCATAGAATACATCCTTCAGAGAAAATGAGAAACATTTAAGTCACTACAGTCTATATTCTTTGATCAAATAAAAGTTAAGATTAGTGTCCATTAACTAGATTTTGTTATCAATGCACACTGCTTTGTAATTATTTTAAATATCACTTGCATTGTAGATCAATGAAGAAAGCTAGTAGTGCACATTAAGCTTTTAATGCCATGTCTTTTAGTGATTTATTGCTTTCTGAATCAAATTAATGTTCACCCTTCATTTAAAATGAACTTTTGAGCAGAACAGTATAAAAATACATGAAAGCTATTAATGTAATCCATTATCCTCTAAATTTATTGATCAAGTTAGAGAAGTTCCTTTTCCTATAATCACCGTACACCTATGAATGTAATGAAACAATTTTTTGAAACAAATTTCTTAAATGTGTTCTCAGATATTATTTATTGTGATCATGGAAAGTAGTATATAATTAGATTTTAGGTTTTTAGTACACTTGCTTTACTAGAATAATTTTTTAGTATAGTATACTAGTCTATTTTTAAAGCATATTTTAGCATAAACATTAAAAGTATATATTAGGCATAATATTTCAGCATTTTTTTTGTTACTGAAGTATACAAACATTTAGTTACCTCAATGCCTCAATACAGATCATAGCAGAAGGTATATTTATGGTGGTAAACCTGTTATTTTAGCATAAAACTAACAAAAAATAATAACATGCAAAAGGTAGAAAATTCATATCTATTTTTACTTGTATATAATATAACTTAGATTGTTTATCTGTGACTTTAAAAGTTGGGAGAATTATTTTAAATTATAAACACCTACTGATGGAAGGACATGCTTCAGAGATTTCGATGGCTACCAATATTACATCAAAAACAATCACAGAAAGTCATATATCAGATCAAAAAGCTTACAGTTTAATTTGAGATACAAATAAGGCAATAGTACATTTTTAAAACCTATACAATAATACTATTAACTTGGAAAATGAGAAATGAGAAAGTTCGGTACAGAGTGGATAATCAACAAAGTGGTCTCTTTGTATGGATTTAAAGGGAGGAAGACACATAAATAGGAACACAAGAAAATCAGAGAAACTTTGTTTTACTATAGTTGTGTTGTATCCAAATTCAGCAGTGGGAACTCAGGTGCATCGTAAGTATAATGCTTTCTTCTAAGTTAAAGTCTTCCATAATTTCAAATAACCACAGGATATGATTTCTTACAGCTATCTTAAGAACTTTATCAGCTGATATCACTTAATTTGATTCTCAAGAGCTTTTACATCCTAATCAGTATCATGAGGTGGCAAAGAGAGATTATATAAATAACAGTGCTCTCTGTCTGAGGGTAATTATGGAAATCTCTCACTTGATTTTGTCAGCTTACCACTGCTGATGTATTTTCTAAGAAATTGTTGAGACACATTTATCTTTATACCCTAAAACTGAATACTACTTACCATCTTAATGTCAACTCTTCCACTTGTTATTTTTCATGTATCTCTTCTCTGGGAAATCATTCTTTTTTTAAGCTTTATCAAGAAGTTGAAAAATAATTATTTCCTATATAGAACTAACTTCACTTTCAAGCTCCAGTACTGTCTATGTGCCATCTAGACAATCACACTTAGCTCATTGCACAATGTATATTTTCTTTCTTTTTCAGGTCAGCCAACAATTCTTCTTTTCCAAATGGAAAAGCACCTCCCTATTCTGACTGCTGCAGTGAACCAGCATTTTGTTGTTGTTGTTGATGTGACAGATTTGTGCCTTCATATATTTATGTACATAGCACTTTATCTTTACAGTGCACTATCTGATGCTTTGAGAGATTCCTATCTCCCTCACACCTGCATAACATCATAGTAGCTGACTCCCTATTTTCAATATGTTGACCACAATCTTTGCAGCAAATTAATTCTTTTAATTCTATTATTTTTGTCAAATAAGTGAAAAAAAAAAAAGAAAATGAAAAACAATTCACCTTTTCTGAAACAGGGCCACCTGAAGAAGACTTTTTGCCTTGACTTAGACACAAACAGGTCTGGTTCTCTCTCCAAAGCAGGCTACAAGCAGGCCATTTACCTTTAACCTTTACCTTAACCTTAAGCACCTCTGCATGCTTCTCTCTACAAAGAAGGCAGCAAACTGTTAATTAGCATTTTCACTGATCACCTTTACCATTGATACTCTAACACACACAAACAGACACACACTCTTTTACCCCTAAATGACTCACTTCAGTGTCAATTTTTTATTGAACACTTATGTCAACAGTTATTGAGCATCTGTGGAACAAGGTAGTACTTAAAAACAAATCATTTTATCAAATACTTTAAAAGTGTTGGTAATCTGGATTTATGTGTCTCGTAAGAATAGTTTTATACACTTTATAGTAAGCATAAACTGTGCTAGTATTGAAGATATTCTGAATAGTTGCTACAGAAGGAAGCAGAAGAAAATGAAATCACGGAAGATGTGTTATTTGATATTACACAAAGAATTCCTGTATCATGCTTTTCATTCAAGAAGTGTTAAATTTTACAAATATGTGACAGGTCATCGAAATTCAAATCTATACACACCATAACCAGTGCTCTGGGTTCTGTGAACACTTCCTTACATTCTATAAAGAAATCACACAAAAATACTTCCTCTTTTGCATAAAACTTTGGTTTAATATTATCTGTTGTCTAAGAAGAAATACAATGTAGCTAAGTATACTGTGTATTTACATATACTTTTGATTTAGTTTCATAATCATGGAGAACATGAGAGAATATACAATAAGTACACTGTATTTGGAATCAAGTACTAGGTTGCATTTTTAATCACATACTCTAGTACTTCCTGACATGTGGAGCACACCAATCATATATCTTTTAAAATGGTGATAATTCTATGTATCCTGATTTTTATGATAAAAAAATAAAGCTTCAGAGTATCTGGCAGTAACACAGTAACACAATATCTGAAACAAATCATTACTCTGTGGGTTTTTTCTAGTGAACCCGGGTCTGGTCACGTGTTGTGCAGGACAGAAGGAAGAACTCCAGGCACTCATAATCCCTGCCGAAGCCTTAGAGAAAAATGACTGCACACGGAAACCAGAAAGCAGGCATGCAGCCAAGTGTATTGCAAGGATCTCTCTCGGAAACCACGTGCGATTTCTAGCCAGCGAGTTTTCTCAGCAGGACCCGGTCAGTCCTGCAGGTGTTTACTAGGTCACCACAAGGTCTCATGCAACATCTCCCCATTTTTTGCTTTCATGGAGACTTAGGGCGAGGGTTTGGGAGAGACTAAAGTGTTCTTGGAGTTTGGCCGAAATGCACCAGTATCCTGTGTAAAAAAAGAAAGAGATAAAGAAACAGTAAAACAACTGAGCTGCTAAGGCTATATGAGAGGCTTTGGAGAAAGGAACTGGGAACCATACCCTGGAGGGCCTTACCTATGCCCTGCGCCAACCCCTCATAGGGAACATGAAGGAGTTGGGAGGAAAAGTATTCCAATTCTTGGTTTTGCAAAGCTTGTAC